>JMFS01126885.1:0-15600 GCA_000699545.1 Podiceps cristatus | reverse complement strand
GGCGCGGCGGCGGCACCAGGGCTGCTCTCGGCACGAGCGCTGCAGGGCAGCGTCCGCGCGCCAGCGTCCCCGCAGCAGGGCTCTGCTGGCCTGCGATGCTCAGGGCAGGCACGGTGTGACAGACGGAGGGGTTCAGCTTACTTCTGAAGTTATTTTTAGCAACCTGACACAAAGTCATGAAGCCAGCTGCAATTAAACGCAGATGACCAGCAGAAGCGGAGGGGGCTAGTGAGCTATGCCATTACAAGATTATTTGTGATCTGCAAACAAAAACAGAGGAAAAAAAAAAATATGCATTGTAACGCAGATGCTTGGAAATTAAATATTCTCATGTGCTGGCAACAGTGAGAAACAAAGGCTGGATTTTCTCCTTTGATTTGTGTCAGAAAAGAGCCCTTAGCACGGGCATGCACCTTCGTGCCTCTCACATGGGGATACTGCTCAGGTGGGAACTCCACAGGCAGAGTTCGGGCAATAGGTAAAGGTGCCTAAATGCACAGACATCCAGTTTTTGTCTTAGCAAAATAAGGTGTATTTCACCTCATTTTATTAATTGGTGTCTAGGACTTGCAACAAATCGATTCCTTTGGTTTTACATAAAGTTTTCTTGGGCCGTGTATCAGCTTGCCCTCAGATCCTCTCCTCTCAGCCAGGAGCCTTTATTCGCATCAAACAGGGAAACGGAGGCCGGGGGAGGCTCAGGGGTAATTTTCCTCACGCGTTCTCAGGTGAGGACAGAGGAGCAATTTCTGAACAAGACGCGTGCAAAGGCCAGTAACAGCCTAGTGCAGACCGCACCAGGTGTCCCCTCAGAGCCCATCCGAGCAGCTCCGGGACCCCACGTCCCAGTCCCCCCAACTCCCGAGAGCAGGGCTGGGGCAGGGTGGGCAGCAGGAGCTGCAACAGGGGCACACGCACTCTGCAGTACAAACACACTTCCCTGAGCTCAGCATGACCCCCCCCCCGCCATGTTTTCCTGGTGATTCGGGAGGGGTTTGTTCTCTGTTTTGACGCCATCGTGCTCTGTGTGCTGGGAGGCACCCACTGGTGTTCAGGCCAGGTCAGACCCTCAGGCAAGTTCTGGGAGCACAGCCTGGGCAGCGCAACCCCAGGGAAAAAGCACAGGCAAGCAAAGAGGCTGTGGAAGGTGGGCTGGTAAATGCCTTGGGATATAACCCATCCTCTTCCTGATGGCATCAGAGGGGAAAAAAATGTTGCAGCTCGTGCCACAAAGCTGAAGTCGTAATTCTCCCAAGAACACGTTGGAGCGGAAGGCGCAGCTGAATCACGGGTGGCATTGGTAGAAGCGGATGAGCAAGTGGAGGCCAGGGCTGGCGAGGAGGAAGCCAACATGCCCGCACTCCCCTCGAGTGCCAAACCCCCTCAAAGGCACCCGAAGGAGCAGGAAGGGGGCAGCAGGGAAGAGGGGCAGGTCCCTGTTCACGTCCTCTCTGCTAGATGAGATGCAGACACGAGCCACCACTAAGAAGTGGCGAATGGAAAGAGGCATTTTTCCAGCAGCTGGGGTTTTGTTTCAAGTTAAAGCCCTCCTCCCAGATTCTCCTGCAGAAAGGTGGGAGGGGGACAGCAGAAAAAGTGAGGCTGGCATTTGGTCTCGGCGCACGTGCTCATTTCTCTGGTCTTACCAGGCATAAGAATGCATTGCTCGTAGCCCAGATGTAAAGCAGTTAATAAACAGGCTGTTAATGTGTCAGTAGACAGCGTAGACAAGGCACACTGTCTTAGGCTCCCCCCACCTCCTCATAATCCTAATTGCATCAAATCTAATCATTTTTATGGGATAAAAAGATTTCCATAGATGACAAAGGGTTACATTCTCAGCCCTGTTGATCCATCTAGTAAAATTAGATAAGAAATAGGTTTCTATGCAATTCATTAAAGGGGGGGGGGAGGTGGTAGTGTAAAGAGAGAAAGGGGAGATCATTTACTGCAATTCTGTGTCTCACTCTTCGGTTCAAGAAAGAAAATGTAAATGTGATGTTCGTTTGGCCACAGGCAGCTGCTTCTATCAGCCACTGCAAACTGCAGCAGGACAAAGGGGTAACTCTGGTAAAAGGAAAGGTTAATAGCAAAGCAGGGGAAGGGGGGGACGCTCATCGGCATGTACAGCACGTCGCAGCCTCGACACTCGGTGATGGGTTCGAACTGGGAACTGACATGAGATATAGAAGTGCTCACTGAAAATAATTCAGAGTGACGGCCGCATTGGCCTGAAAATGGAGAAGGGCTGAATCACCAAGCACTTGGCGAATATGCAGGAGCAGGGTTGCCAACTGCTCCTGATTATTTTCAGTAATAGTCTGGATTTTACTGACCACTCCTCTCCTCCCCTTGCCTACCTGCCCCCAGCATCTCTCAGAAGTTGCAAATTCAGTGCACTGGCAGAGGCGACGTTGCTGCTTGCTTGTGTTTTAACAAGCAACATATGCATGAATCCCTGCGACATCTGTGATTACATAACTGAGTAACAATACAGAGAATGCTAATACAGAAAAAAATAAAACTGCACTCAGCCGCCAACGTTTGTTTTCCCAACAAACATCCTTAGAGTCAAATTGCACTACTCACACTGAAAATAAAACACATGAATGAATCAAGGCCTAGTATACTGCATATATGTACAATTGCACAGCTATTCATACTCTGACATAAAGACACATTAAAGGAAACTATATAGATGCTGTACAGTACATATATGGACATTATGCGAGGAAAATATTTTTCCTGAGCAATCAAAATATAACCTTTTATATAGACACCCCCACGCTGACATTCAGCTATCTAACACCTTAGGGTGCTGTGAAAGAGCGTAACCGCCACCGCGCAGCTGAGCCTACTCTGCAACAAACCCAAGCGTTGGACAGTTTGAAGAGACCCGCACGGCATCAATTAGAATTTCAAATGATGCTCTTCCAGGTTTATACACAGATACCTTTAGTTAGGGACATGCATCTCGCCTCCCTCGCTGGAAGGGCAGAGAGCAGCCTGTCTCAGGTGGGACGCGGGGTCCCTCTGGGAGGGCAGCGGAGGCAGGTCACGGCCGCCTCCTGCCCGCTCAATAGCTCAGCATGCCCTGGCCACCTCCCTGTGCGACTCATTCCAAGAGAACAAGAGGGTCCCTGTATCACAGCAGGCTTCTTTCAGGTATTAACAAATGAAAAAAAAAGTCTCACTGGGCGCCTTGTGGGTTTTGTTTGTTTTTAAATCTGGCATGAATACATTTGGAACAACAAAAAAGAGGTTAAAAATATGCTAAAGCAAAAATAGATCCTTCATCCGCAGTTCGTGCGGATGGTTGGCACTCACCCTAAAACATGAGTTATAGGAAGAGTCAGAAGCTCTAAAAATCAGTATGCAAAGGAAAAAGACAAAACAAGAGAACCTCCCGCAAAGGATGTATTCATATGACCACCAGCACCATTCCCCCTCCAGCACGAGCCTCCCCTCAGCCTCAGTGGGTCTTTTCTGGCGTAGCGCTGCAGTAGCGGCACAAGCCAGAGCTAAGGCAGCTTTTGGACCATCACCTAAGCGCACCACAATGCGGTGCTTCTGCAGAGAGGCAACCTGTCGTGTGGGGATGCCAAGGAACGATCGTTCTAACGCTGACGATTATTTGGAAAAGGAAGGCAGCGCTAGCTCGTGAGCCAGGCTGAAGAGACCAGAGTCTCCTCTCCACAGCACCTTCCTCTCTCGCCCAGACCCCGCAGCAGAGCCCCCTGATTTCACGTGCACTGAACAGGGATTATTGCTCGGATCCCAGAGCCTTCCTCCCCTCGCGGGAGCTGAGCCCCTGCCCTGCAGCGAGCGCCGTCTCCCTGCCGTGAGGCTCGGCACAGCCCACGCAGGAACCCACAGAGCATCCCGTGCAAAGCGGGTAGGATGAGCACCTCAGGGGTGCCCAAGGATCAGTCCCACTAAAGCCTGCCTGCTGCTGCTCTGGAACAAAGCCAGCCACCTCGCTAGCCATGTTGAGCACGTTGAAAAACTCCCGCATGGAGCAGCTCGCGGTGTGAGCAGGCTTGCACCAGCACTGGTAGCTTACTTTGCTGTTCAGGTAGTATGTTATTAACCAAAAACCCCACAGAGGTGTTCTAAAGAGTGTGGAGTTACTAGAAACAGCAAAGCTATGAGGAAGCAACTTCTGGGCAAACTTCAAGTTGGCGTTGCAAGGCAGCGTGGCTGAAGAGCACAGCCATGAAGAGAACGCGCTTCTGGTTAAAGCACGGGACTCTTCAGGCCAGTCACTTCTCTGGGGTCTTTGCAGCACCCTCGTGAAAACAGGGCAAACTCACAGAAACCAGAGACGAGGTGCCTGTGTAAACACAGCTCCAGACAGCGCCAGCTCGCACGGAGGCGGCCTGGAGCCACGGGCTCGGGGGGAGGGGGTGAAGGTCCCTGGGAGGCTGGGCACAGCTGCGGTACCCAGAGTGGGTTCAGCCCCTGTAGTCAGGCTGACGCGTTGCAGGCTCACTCTTCAAAAATACATTTTCCCCTCAGCACACCCCAGTGCAGGGTTTGGGGTGTAGTTAATGCAGTACCTGCCACACTCAGCTTTTCCTTCCCTCCTTTGTCATTCTAAAGCTGCCAGCGTGAGGGCCCTTCTGAAATTATGTAAAGCTCTGCTGGTTAGATGAGGGCAACCTGTATTTATAACACCAGTGTTGAAACACATACTAATTCCACATAAATCTACGGCAAGTTAATCATGCCTGCATTTCCAATCCAGTTTTATGAGGTCAGAACTGCTGGTCCAGGACTCCTCCCGCGGCAGAGGCTGCGCACGGCTGAGAGCGGCACCCTCTGCTCCCACGCCGAGGGGCCAGCTCCCCATGGGGCTGTCCCAAGAGGGTTCCCCCCTGGGGCTCTGCTCTGCCTCCCCCCGAACTCGTCCTACATCACCACAGATGCCAACACAAGTCAGAAAGGATCTGCTCTCTGCCTCCACCTGTTATTTGAGCTGATCTGTTCTTTTACTGCTGCCGTTGTGATCTACGGAAAGACACCACCGAGTTGTGAGTCATTACAGCTGTCAGAACAACCCCCTTTTGTTCTCATCCAAAGCATATTATTAAGTTTCAAAGCAATTAGTATGCCCTGTACCTAGTTTAATGATTAGTGGAGAAGGGGAAAGGTGGCACAGACACCTGAGACAAGCCATGTAGAAGCCACCGTCACAGCCTACAACCAACACATCACTGTTACTTCTTCGTGGAAAAGTAGTTCACATCCAGACCTCCTTAAGAACTTCTCCCGCATTTCCCTGGAATTTTATTAATACCTATGCAACAGCTAAACCTGGTGTTAAAGCTCGTTAAGGTATAGCGCTCTCATCGCCAGAATCAGATTAGATACCACAACATCTGGGGTCTCCTCTTGAGCTGCCGTACAAACTCCAGAGGAAGCCGCTGTCAAGCAGCCTCAATTTTCCTTCTCTACGGAGAATATAAACTCTTGCTCAGACCCTACTGTTGCTGCGTTTTTGACCTTGCTCAGGCTTGGCAGTGCCATAAATCTTCGTTCGAAGAACCAAAGAGAATTTGGATCCCAACTCAGGATGCTTTTGTCGCAGACGGACAGAGAACAAACAGATTTCATGCCACGTGGAATTACCAGAAGGAAGCAATAGCTGGTGGCAAAGAAAATGACCAAAATAAGTGGCACATCCTGTTGCTTCCCATTTCTACACTTGCATGAAGTTTCCAAAGATCTGGGGAACAAAACAAGCTTTGTTGTTTCAGTTGCTCTTCCCCGTGGATGCAGTTACTGAAGTAGAATAAGGAAAGGTCATTTGGCTACAGTCATGCTTCCAGCCCGTTTCAGGGTTTTAGCACTGACATTAGCCCATAAACAGTGAGGGCATCATTTTGTGAAATAAATTTTTAAACTGTTCTGTTTATACTAGACTTAGTAAAACATGTAAGGTCTTCCCAGATGAAGCCTTTGGAGGTCTATGAGATGGCAATCCCCTTAAGAAAATTAAGGGAGGAACTACTGGTAATTTGAAGATGCAGCTTTGTATTTATTTTACCTTTATTTCCTAGATGACATTACTTTGCAATAAAGCACAATTGCCTAAACATAGTTTTTAAATAAACTGGTCGGCAAAGACAACTAAAACACTTAAAGTTCTTCCAGTGCACACAGAAAACTGAAGGTGCTGGGCCTCCATGTTGCCTGGACTTCTGTGCTCAGATACCTGGCTGTGGAACAGGCTTATCAGTTTGCTAATAACCATCTGCTTAGACCTCAGTTCTCCATCCCATTCAGTCTACAGTTCCACATACTGAAATTAAAAATACTGACAGAAACAATTTCTGCCAGGCAAGAGAAGTTCAAGCTGTTACCGTATTATTTTTTTGTGCATTTCTGTTGAAGTTTCTATGTGTGCCCTATATTACCTGCCAACTGTTATTCTATCTATTCTGCATTTCTAAACTGTAAAATATTAATGTAAAATGTAATACAGAATGTAATTTTTCCTGCAAAATGCAAGAGAAAGTGAGCTGGGGAACATACTGAGCCGTGGTTATTAGAGCAGCAGCCCTCCCGGGCACCACCGCACCGGCCAAAGGAACGGGTCCCGCCAGATGCCGGTCAGGAAGGGCCTTGGGATGTAGCTGGGAGACCCAAGGAAGCCGTGCAATACGTCTGAGCTATACGTGCAGATAAGATATCCAACAAGAAGGGCCGACAGCTCCTCGTGGCCCTCTGGTATGTACTGACTGTGCCAGTATTTGTATCCAGTCCAAGAGAGACTTTCCCGCAGCTTTGGAGCACTCTGGGTCACAGGCTCCCGCCACGGATGTTTCATACCTTTCCTTTCAGGCCGTTTCTACCCTCCGTTCTCCGACGCACATACCTTACGCTGCACAGCAAACCCATTTAAGAGACCTTTTGCCTTAGAATTCAAACTCTCCATATCTCGGGAAAAACTTAAGATACACGACTTTTCATTCAGGCCCATTTTTACATCAGCAGCCCACTGGAGAAGGCTGTTACCATACTCTTGAACCAACCCCCTGTTTTGCAGGCCTCCAGGAAAGAGTCCAACACAAATCCCCATCTTGATGACACAGGGAAGCACTGATGCAGTGGGTGACTGGTAAGCACCCCTTCTTTCTGGGTCCCTACAGCAGGTTTTCCTCTTGGGGCTTGGTGCAGCTCTGATATCTAGTTTAAAAAAATAATATATATCTCAACTGAAATGACCTGCTAGAATTTGGCCCTGCAGTCTGAGCTCCAATAACCCAATGACTAAGCAAGCATTTATTATATTTAAGGTACGACACCAGGCTGCAGTCACAAGCTACATGGAGCCTACACAATGTTAATGTGAATGTGTGTATTGGGGAAAAGTGTCTGCAACGGACCCAGTAACCTGCTGTTAAATATTAACCATTTTGCCTTTGTCTGGGGATACAAAACAGGCCTTAATCCTCAGTGCAGCCCAGGGAAGAGGTTTGCAGTGTTTCATTCTAACCCCTGCACTTCCGCTTGGCTTCGTGCCTGCGTAACCGCAAGCTGTAAACGGCCGTTCTTCAGATGGAGCGATTATCCCGCACCGATCGCATACGCCACTGGGCAAAGTGCATCTGCTGGAGATACACTTTGTAGGTCAGGGAAGAGCAAACCCAGATATGATTTATGGAAGCAAAGAGTTCATTTGAAATTAAGAAACACTCAAAGTGTTTTCCTTTAAACGGCCTGCATAGCAAGGAGACCAGCCACATGCTTTAAAACGAGCGGGACCGAACTCCCAGACTGAGGTCTCTTGTCCATCCCCACGCTCTCCACACTTGGACACCTGCCTAAGGCCAAATCCTGGCTTGCAGGCAGCAAGAGCTTCCCTGCCTTCAGACCAAGCTGTTTCGGTAAATCCACCTCTCACACAGCACTTCTTTGCCATCGAGGCAGGAAAAGCTGCAGCACCTCCAGGTTTCCCAGCTGCTGTGACTTGCAGCACACTGCCCTGCCTGCCCAGGGGCCCTCTTTATCGCCAGATGCAGGTGTCCCTCCACATCTGCTGGGGGAGGGTGGGTCTGGGCATGTCCACTCCTGTCATCCCCCCAGCCATATGTTCCTCCCCATAGCACCCAGGGGTATTCTTCACCAGGCCAGGGCGGGGGGAGCTGACCCCTGTTCGCCAGATTGACTCTGCGAGTGCAGAACAAGCTCATTTTTATCCTGGATGACACCACATCAAGCTTTCTCTCAAAAAAAACAAACAAACAAAAAAATACCCCAACCAAAGCAAAACACACTTCTATTACTAATTTGATGAAAAATGTTTTTCTGCTTTCATGCTGTGAAAGAGCAAACCACAAGAACAGTAAGAAATGCACTATCTCGCATAGGAACAGGGGAAACATCTTGCGTGGTGATGTCCAGAAAAACATGCCTTTGGGATCTAAACTGGAGTCTGCCACCTCAGTCACCTTAACCCACGACTTCTGTAAAATCTGCCAGTTTGCCTTTTTTTTTTTTTTGCTTCCACTTCCTCAGAGCCAGATGTCCTCTTGAAAAAACAAACCTACAAAAAAACCCTCAAAATTTTTTTAAAAACCCACAAAAACCAAGCACCAAACCAAAAACACCCCCTCGAAACCACACACAAATCCTCACGTTCCTGTCCAACAGAATCGGGCTGAACTTCAAGCATTCGGGGAGTCCCCTCACTGCCAGTCAAGCAGCTGGAGCCGAGCTCAGGGTAGAGCTGTTTCTTGAAGCGCAGCTGCGCTGAGTGATGCTAAAAAGCATCAGGAGCAACTTTTCTGGCTGCCGTCGTCACCTTCACATCAGTGTAAGCAGTGAAGTGGCCTCCCAAGAGCTGGCTGCCTCCCTGAACCTCCCCAGGGGTGCCCTGGCCCCAGACGCCGTGTGGGACCCACATGCCCCTGGCACCCTCCGTTCCCACAGCGCGCCCAGTGCCGCCCGCGCCCCGGGCTGCGAGGGGCGAAGGGGGAGGCAGGACAAGCTCGGTTTCGCAAAGAATAGAGCATAACCAAATCCTCCTTGTTTAGGATTGTTTGGAGCATTAAACTAAGGAAAACAAAAAGAACAAAGCTGTAGTAATCACACTCAGTGGGACATGTTTTACTCAAACATAACAGGAGCATCGCCGAACCACTGGGTAACCGCACACACAAACACTCCCTTCCTATACATGTTCTTCATTCACATGTATATTGCACACAAAAGATACTTTTAAACCAAATATATACAACACTAAGATTATTTTTATTAGCTGAAATAAAAAGCCCCACTATATTGTATATGCAACTACCTCTGCGTGACAGGGTAGATGCTAAAGCTACGCAAACCCTCCCGCGCAGTCACAGCAGACTTTCCTATAGAATTTCTAACAAACAGATTTAATTTCTTTCCAATTTCTTTACCTTCTCCACCTTGATTTAGACAGGATTTTATTTTTTTTTTTAATATCTTTCCTGAGATCACTTACAGGCCTTTTAAAGGCTAATTAAACCCCTATTACCCGCCCGATCAATACTCGGCAGGGCCAGCCGTTGGAGCAGGGCCACCCCACAGCAGCACCCTGCGGGAGGGCAGGGCAGGGGGGCACGGGGACTAGCAGTTGGCCTCCTAGTGCTTCAGATGCTGGCAGGGACGGTCCTACCCCGGCAGCCCAAGACCACCCTCTTGGCAGAAGCAAAAACCAGTGAAGCAGGAGCAGGATCCCACCACAGCCAGTTCACTCCTGCACATCCAGCTCAGGTTTCGCTGCTGCCTTTTGCTTTACAACCCCCCTGGGCGGCCAAGCTTTCCCTCTACTCTTTTTTTGCCTAGATATAGCTATTTTCAGTCAGGACAGAAGATCTATTTTGAGTTTAGTTATTGCATGTGGGATTTTTCATCCTTGTTGTCTCTTCGACAGACTTTCCCCTCGCAGACTTTGGTTCCCTTTTCCGCAGAGAAGCCCCTGGAGAAGGAGCATCCCGAGAAGGCCGCGAGCATCTCTCGTTTGCATAATCAACCTATCTGCCATGGAGCGGGCTGGGAGGCAGGAGGGGGACGTAACAGACTTGCCATTATCTCTGCTCTTTTTGCACCTTCTTTTCAGTCTCTCTCTTTTTTTTCCCCCCTTACCAGCTTTGCTCCCGTCTATGAAAAATCAGCAAATAAAAAGTTACATTAACCCCACCCTGACCTCTCCGACATAATACACTGTGGGCTGATGGGCTGCCTTTGGAGCTTCGTTGAAAAGCTGTCATTCTTCGGCATCCCAAGTACAGCCTAGGGAGCATTTACTGGATAATTAATATATTAAATGCATGAAAAATAGTTACACAGCCCCTCCCCACCCTCGTCAGATCCTTCCCCCACACACATATACTACCATCTTTTTCAGGGAAAGAAGGGATGCAAAAAAGAAAGGGGAAAAAAGATAGATACAGCATGCACACCATCAATATAAAAGCATCCCCTGAATAGCCATCATAAAAACTGTTCATAATTTTATAGCTTCATTCGTGCTGGAGCACCATAAAGGCAGGCCATATTTTTTACACTCAGGATGCCTCATAAAAATAGAGAAAAGGAAGGAAGGAAAGTTGGCACGGGAGACATGGAAGCACGGCACAGAAGCCATCGGCTCACCTGAGGACAAGAGCTCAGGAGAAGGGGGTTTGAATTTGTCCTCTCTGACCTGCGAGGTTCTGAATCCCAATGAGGCCATCAGAATAATTATTAATTGGGAAGTCTTTAGCTCACCCCCCCCTTTCTTTTTTTGCTGACTGCATATTTGCCTTTTAAAAGGATGATAGAAGGCCAGGAAGGCAGTCCTGCCCTCCAACTGTGTCCTTCACCTTTAAGTGGGCCAGCATCTTTTTTGGTGCTTTGAATCCCCCTCCCCTTTCCCTCTACCTCCCCAAATGCAAAATTCATGAGCTGGAGCATGGATTAACAAATAAATTATAATGAAGGCAAATGGGTAGCAATAAAAAATAATAATAATAAAAAAGGAGGCCTCACCTTCACGTGACAGAGGCTGAGCAATATAACAAACCAGCTCGTTTATTTTCACCAAAGCCTGTTCTCCTGCTTGGGAAGGAAGGTTTTTAAAGCATTTTATCCTTTATTTCCTGTAATATATTTGGACAAGGTAGCTGTAAATCCCAGACAAGAGGAGAAATCAAAGAGTGGCAGGAGAAGATGAGGGTCGAAGGGAAAGCAGCTATGTTGGTTTGTGGATATGGCCCCTGAGCTCTTGTGATCCAGGGATTTAGAGCATTCACCTACACACATCCAAGCGTGCCGGGCTGGCTGCCTCCGCACAGCTCCGAGCATGCCGTGCCACTGCTCCTGGCCACGTCCAGGAGTTCAAACCGTGCCTTAAAAATCCACACACATGCGTGTAGTGAAGTACGATACGTACAGCAGTGGGGATGTCCCTTAAAATTTTTACAAACTAGCCTTGTTACCCATCAAACATCCTAGAGACAAGAGAGAAAACATCACAGAAATCAGCTGGTACGTCTGTCAAAGCAGAACGGGTAAGTTTAAGAGAAAGCCCTGGATACCCATTCTCCACTCAGAGATAGTCAGGGGTAGGCAGTTCCTCCTCCAACAATATGGCCCAAGAGCCATATCACAAAAAGGTTGCTTTTCAACCACAGGCAAATGTCAAAGAAAAGTTCATTTCAATTTTCAGTAAGAGGTCAATATTTTGTGGAGTTTGTTTGGGTTTTTAAATAAATTGAGAATAGAAAAACCCAATTTCCTGGAAAGAATCATTAAAAAAGTTCAATATTTGGTCCCATGTTAAGCTCTCTGATTAAAAGAAGAGAGCCAAAAGAGAAGGAAAGGAAAACCTAGTCACTATTTTTCACCGCAGCCCCCCTCCAGAGCCTTCCTTCAGCTGAGCTTGCCCCCTGTGGCCTAAGCGTTGACCACAAAGAGAAGTCAGGAGACCCGAGTCCTTTTTGGTTATGGACCCAATTGAGGGACCAACAGCCCAGAGCAGCACGCCCCTTCTGTGCCTGCCAGGAGGCTCATGCCGCGTGCTAGGAGAGCCAGCTGCCGTGCTGAACCAGCAAGTTCAGAGCAACGCTCTTCGATGGGCCTTGGGAACGCTCAGCTGCCTTCACCTGCACGGTGCCCCGAGACCAGCTCCTGCAGCTACGTCTACCTTGCCGCAGGGTCACCAGGGGCACCAACAGCTCTGCTCCTGCAGGCCTCCGCAGAAATACCTGCTGCTTCTTTCACTGTCTCAAAATCTAAGGAGGTATTTTCCTGCCTCAACCATGAAAGCATCTTCCAAGAGACAGCTGAGAGGGTCTGTCGGACACACCTAACTCCTGACCAGCACTGCTTGTTGCCGATAGCCAGCTTCCTCACCTCTACGTTTGTCAGTGAACCCACCTCTCCTAACCTGACACGCTTGGGATCCAATGCGAGTTGGAACCCAGAATAACTTCATTGATTTTGGTGAAGCTGCTTAAAGTTCACACAAGTTTAATCCAAGAAATCTAGTGGTGCCCATACTTGCAGGACTTCCAAAAAGCTGCAGGAAACACGCTTGGTTGGCTATGCCACATTGTTTACAGTTTGGCCTCACATGTGCCAGGAAGAAGAGTCCAGTCTTTGCATCTAAGCAAACACACGCCAAACCGCTACCGAAGAAGCCACCCCACCAGGAGGTACGTCCGCACCTACTGACCAAAGGCTGGCCACCTGCGTGCAGGCGCCGGGCGAGGAACAACGCACGGCCGGCTGCAAAGCAACCGCCAGCGCTGCCTCATTTGTCTCTTTCATGTTTATTCATGGCGAACTCTGACAGAGGGATACAGCTCCATTCGGGAGTTGTCAGCAGGTGGCCTAATAGTGAGAATTAGTGAGCCACACAGCAGCGAGACATACTGGGGCTGCCTAATGCTGCCGATATTAATGCACGCTTCAGAAATGAATAAAGCTTCTTCGAGGGGAAAAAATAACAATAATAAGAGGATGAAGAGGGGTAGGAGGAACCAAGGGGGAGCCCAATATGCTACGCAAAGCTTGGCCAATGCTCAGTTATTGAAAAGGTGTCCTCCCTTCCAAGTGTGTGCTGGCCTCAGACCCCATCAACCACAAATGGAAGAGAAACGTTTCTTTCAAATAACCCCCAGGAACTTGCAAGGTCAGAGGCTGAGAAAGACCCTCCCTGTGTCAGAGCTTTCAGTATCACCACCCTCCTCCAGCTTTGACTTTTCAGGCCAAGCAAGATGGAGCGATTCATTACCACCCCACTCTGCACTAACACAGCCTCTGCTGTCAGCTGCCCTCGTGGAAGGACACACCAAACCGTCTCTCCACCTGACGAGGTCTGATGTCCTGTGGGTGCCACAGCCAGGCAACTGTGACTCCTGGAGAGGTTTCTTGGGCCATGCCCGAGCCACCAGCAGCTCCTGGGACACCAGGCATGGGGAACCCCAAGCCCCTGCCAGCGTCATCTCCCAATGCTTTCACTACAACGTGACCCAACCTGGCTCACAACCTCTGGTTTTTAATACAATTTCAGCACACAGCGTGCATCTGGAAACAGTTAACTCCTCAGGAAAGGAAAACAGTAGACCTAAATTTATTTTGCTGCATAACATCCACTCTTTTCACAGCCTGTTTCACCTGCGCTTTGGAAATCAGGGGCCTAATTTTACAACAGTCTCGATGGTCCCAAGAGCAAGACAAAGACAAATGAAGAAAGATGCAGCACAGAGCGCTAGGTAGCATCCAGTATTCATGTGGAGAATAGGAACCAAAAGTACATAAACTAAACAGGTCTTCAAAGGTCCCTTTTAAGATTTAGCTGACCTATGTTTTCTCATATAACTACCAAAAAATGATAGCAAAATCTGGAAAATCTGTTCTGAGAAGCAGCATCTCAGCAGCCAATTTCCTTATCCCTTTCCTGCTGCACGCATACCCAATAATCCTGAACATAACTCTAGACACAAGGATTTAGAAACAAGGACCCCAGAAAATCAGACGACCAAATAATACCTCTGTTAAACTCACTTAAAAAAAAAAAAATGGTTCTAGCAAGTGCAGGATTAGGCCCTAAAAGCAGCATCTTCCTTCCCCTTCAATGGGCCTGTGACACTTGCATTAGCATTTCTGGCAGCTTTGAGCGTAGGGAGAAAAATGAGCCCTGCCCTGCCGTGCCCCCTGCCCACGGCAAGCTTGTGCCTCAAGCCCTTTCATCGTGGCTAGTATTTTCACAGCAAGCAGCACGATACAGAGCAGCAAGAAGATTTTTGTTTCTTATGTTTAGAATTAGTTCCCATTATAAATGTTAATTGTGTGTTTTCCCCAGTAGTTTTTAGTCTTTAAATGCTAGAGACATGTACAAGCTGGAAAACAAACAAAACATCCCCCACAAAACATAAAACCAAACCCACCACCGAAGCCCCTTTCTTCACATTCCTATTTCCTGCGAATAGGAATGACACACACATACATCCCGCACCCTTTTCTCATGTAATGCCAAACGCAGACAATTCCTGCCTAGCACTGCAAACTTATCTGACCCTGTATCCTTTCTATGAATTAGGTACCTAGCTGTCAGTTTTTCCTTTTGAATTTTAAACAGTTTTCACACCTGGTCTGACAAAGGTTCAGGTAAATCAATGAAAAAGCACTGACTAATTTGAAAAAATATTTAAGAAACTCCAAGTTCCCTGCCTTTTTTACTATCCTCTGCTCCATAATTACATTGCACTGCCTGATATTTTCATGGAACATTAACCGAAGTCAGGTGACTGCCCCCTTACAGTCTACGCCTATCCGTTACCCATAAGACCCCCATGGACCTTGACATTATTAATAGTCCTATTCATTAAGTATTACTCTTGTAGAATGAGTAGCATAATATTGGCCTGGAGATAGGAACAGGCAGAAGGAATAAGTCAAATTAATTTTCCGCAGCAAACGCCCCGATTCTGTAAATGACATTCTATACTGTTAGCATTTTAAATGTGACACAAATGGCAGGAGATACAATTTGAAAGCAAAATAGTAGAAGACATGGCTCAGGGTGTAATGTGCTGCATAAAAATCCAATAACATCAGTTACATGAAGGAAGGGAATGAACCAACCCGATGGAGGGTTTTAATTTGCATTTGTTTAAAATGGCAGGTAAGGGAGCGAGAGAATGGCTGCAGCTCCCTGATTAGGACTTTCTCCCCTTTCGCTGAGGACGAGGACGTGGAGGAACTCTGAGCCGTGCTCCTTTCGAGCCCTCCGAGCACGCTCACACCTTCCTGCCGGGGCAAGCTAGCCTGCCGCCTCCACCGCGCTCGCTGACTGAAGGCAGCCAAAGGGAAACAGCACGGGCAGGCCCAGCTGAGAGATGCAGGGGGAATCCAGGAGAAGCATGCAAGCTCAGCTTGCCATGGCTTTAACTCCAGTCTCCTCGAGGCCACATGCTGCTTGGGAGAGAGGATGAGGTAAGAGCAGGAGGGGAACGAAGGCTGCGGCAGGAGGACGGAGCGAGTGGCTCGCAGGGACCGAAGCCACAGGGGCATCGCCTGGTCTGACCGCGCTCTGCCAGGGAACTGCTCTGAACTGATGCGTCTGGAACCGAC
>JMFS01126883.1:0-11910 GCA_000699545.1 Podiceps cristatus | reverse complement strand
CTATATACATGATTATATACAATATATATATTACATAAATCATTATATGCAGTATATTATAGCAATTCATGTCATACAGTTCAAACTATTGGCTATTTTCACCTAAAATCAGATCTCCTTAAGGTACACATCGGAATTCTCCATCCTCCTGCATCACCCACCAAGCACACCCAGGTCCTTGAGCAAAAGCAATCCCACGGATGGGTTTGCCCTTGCCCATGGCAGGAATAACCCAGACTGTTTTCCCCAGCATGTTTTTTACATGCACCACAGGAACTTTATCTCCTTCTACAGTACGTAAAGGTTTTGATTGGGCAGGGCCAGCTCGATTGGTGGATCCCCTAGTGTTGACTAACCAGGTGGCTTTTGCTAAATGTTTGTCCCAATTTTTGAAGGTTCCACCACCCATTGCTTTCAGCGCAGTTTTTAACAGTCCATTGTACCGTTCGATGTTCCCGGAGGCTGGTGCATGATAGGGGACGTGATACACCCACTCAATGCCGTGCTCCTCAGCCCAGGAGTCTGTGAGGCTGTTTTGGAAATGAGTCCCATTGTCTGACTCAGGTCTTTCTGAGGTGCCATGCTGCCGTAAGACTTGCTTCTCAAGGCCCAGGATAGCGTTCTGGGCAGCGGCATGGGGCACGGGATATGTTTCCAGCCATCCAGTGGGTGCTTCCACCATTGGAAGCACATGGCGCTTGCCTTGAAGGGTCTGTGGGAGTGTGATGTGATCAGTCTGCCCGGCCTCCCAGACACAGCACAGTGCACTGTTGCAGGCACCTGCTTCACAAAGATAAAACCTGCCATTTTGCATGAGGAGGAGGTTTAAACTTACTCATTTGCAGATCATGTTCCCAGAGCAGCACCTGATGAGGTGGTCCATCATGACAAGGTGTCATGCCTCCTGAGCTAGGCAACCCTCTGTGCAGTAACATGTCCTGAGCAAGAAAATGCAACTGCAGGAAAAAGGAAGGAAAAAGCAAGTGAAGCAGGGACGGGAGAACAGAGTGAGGGTAAGAATCAAGCTGGCGCATATTATGAGAAGCGCAATGTTGTAGTGGAAATTCGCTGCTGTATTTTTCTAACCTGCCCTCAGCGAGGAGTGAATTAAAAACTTTGTGATGCTTCATGTGCCTCACTTTGAATTGGAATAGGCCTTTGAGTTGATTAGCTGCGTACACTCCTGTCTGCTGTGGAGCTGGTACACACTATGCCATCCGCTCTCAATGAATTGCTTCTACCACAGTGCCCGACCAGGCTGCCCATGCTCACGGCTGGCTACCTTTTGCGGGTGCAGCTCCCTTGGCTGCCTACAGCAAAAGGAGTAACCCAGCATCCCCTCTGCTGTGTGAGCACATCTGTCACCAGGTACACAGTATTCCAGTCAGAAACCGAAATCCTAGGCTGAAGGTTAACAAGAGAAGGCATGCTTGTGTTCAGTTGCCCTGTTTCTCTCTGTGTTTTGAGACTGCCCTGCACCAAAAGGTCAGTAGTCCCTGCCCTGTCTTACCCTGTGTCCTCTGTAATGCCCGGAGTATTCTCCCTCCCATCCTTGCTAGGGTGCCACATGTGGCCTAGGGTGACGGGCCCATGGGGAGGTGACTTCTGCAATCAGAAACCTCAGAACGGAGCTGGATAGGAATTGCACACAATTCCTACCTCAGTAGGAAAAGACAGGAGGTGTGGTGACTATCCCTTCACCAAGATGATGTCACACAATTTCTATAAACTGCATTCCAGCATGTTGTTGATGTTGTGTCCATAGGAAGTATGGGTGGAATTGGGTTTATACTCAGAGAGAACTACTTTTTCTGATCTATGCAGAAAACATTCCAAGGAGGCATATACACATAGGGGAATGTATGGATATTTGTCAGAGCCATTTCTTGCCAGGAGACCCATGCATCCTGCTGTGTTTAATGCAGTCACATGCTGTCCTTCACATATATTCTGCTTCCATTTTCTGAAATTTAAAATGGCCCTGCTCGCCACTATCGCCAGACTTCAGGAGTGTCAAGCTGCCCTAAAACCTGCTCGCAGTGTGCTAGGCTGATGATGCTGGCAGTGATGCCTCCAGCCTAGGCCATCTCCAGGTGTAACAGAGCTATGCCCAAGTCTTCTCATGAAACCAAGCCAAAATGCTATAAACCCTCGACAGTTTTGTGTTCGGACTTAACTGGGTTCTTTTTCAGGTTCCCCCGAGCAGTGATAAGGCTACTTGGCAACCCTCCAGAAAGCCATGCTGCTTGGCAACCCTCCAGAAAGCCATGCTGCTTAGGCTAGGTAGCCTCTAGCATGCAATAAGGCAGGGTACAAAGCCTGCGAGAGTATGACAGCTTCTGGGATGGCACTGGTGGACAGTCAGGCAGAGGTAGCCAGTCTTTGTGCAGTGCCCTCCACGCCGTTTTTACAATTGTCTTTTAACTATTCTCTCAGGTGCACCAGGGCTGCATCAGCAAGAGACCTAGCACATTCCATCCAGAGAGACCTCAGGAGTGAACGAAGTATAGAGCTGAGACCACGAAGGCCTGGGCCAAGCAGTGAGAGAGCTGTGCAAAGGGACAGCTGGAGGAGTCATCTGGACACATGGCTCGTTTTAAGTCTTGTCTACATCTGGCATTTGAACCTGATTCTTCCCACGTTCCATGAAAGTTTTAGCCACCAACTATTTTCCATTCTGGTTTGGCAGTGAATGAATAATAACATATGGAGCCAGCATAGCAGCTACAGGCAAGCAAGAGAGACAGACAGACTGCCGCAATACTGTCACCATAGTGCTCATCTGGAAGATAGGGGTGAAAAGCTCAAACATGTTTGTGGGAAAAACTACAATGAATAGGTATTTCCATCAACAAAATAATTACTAAAAGATTGCCAAACATGTTAGAATAAAGGAAAAAAACCTCTCGACAAAACGTCTTCATTTGCAGAATTCTCTCACCATCAAGAAATTCCTTTTTAATTCATGACCCCTAATTTTATTTCCTCTGTTTTCTCTGATAAACTCAAGAGATTTTAGCCATTTCAGTATACAGTAGCAAACTTTGCCTACCTGCATGTAAACCTAGAATAGAATCTTATAACTTTTTCAGTCTGAGATATCCAGTATAAGATAGAATCTTATAACTTTTTCAGTCTCGTATTGTTTAAATACCCCAGAGACAGTATCATATAATGCTAATTTATTAAATAAATGAGTGATTGCCCAAAATCAGGATGATTTATTTTTATACAATTACATCTAAAATTTATGAGGCATATGTGAAAAGTGCTATAACTTACCTAGCATGACCATTAATATTGCCATGTTTATGAAACACAAAAAGAAAAACAAAGCTTTGTAACACTCATAGGCCACTGAAACATGAAAGTTAGAGGTAAAATCTTTGTTTCTCTCTCAAAGATTCTGTAACACAGTTTCAAAGAAATCAGTTTACTCTCTATAGCATCATAACAGGAGAGTGACTAGTATTCATCAACAAATTATATTGCCCATATTAAAATGTTTAAGAAACCTTCCTCAATGTCAAGATTTAATCTCAGCATGTTGGAGAAGGAACTTGTAGTTTGACACTTATTGCCCAAGTGAGTTCATTAATTAATGAAAACTTTCTGAGTTTACCTAACGGTCAAAAACTACCTTATATAATGCACTGTTCATACTTTTTTCAGTATGCTTGTTCCTAGTTTTTACGTGAATGAACAATATGTTACCATCTCACTGTACTCATGAAGATGCTCACTATATGTACCACCACGGTTTGGCTACAACAGAGGAGCACACATACTTCCAACCCAAAAAGTACAATCGTGAAAACTGGTAGGGAAGCAACCACATAACAAGGTTCCCAAAGTCATTGTCAGTTCGGTACACGCGCATGTAGCCGAGTTGTTAATTAGCACCATTGACTCCAGAACCACCTAGTCGACACACAGTCTTAATAAACATAACACTGTCCACCTTCTTATATGCCTAATTCCAGTTATGACACAGGGTTGCTTGTTATCATATAACCCAGGAATATTTTGCCAACAAGGAGCCTGCTGACACAGGCCAATTTGTTATTGTATTGCTTAGGATGAAACATATGCTGTAAGCAATGGGTGAGTAATTACCAACTCCCTTTTTTTCCACCTACGTCATTGGGAAAGCATACCCGCGACACGTCATCTGTAATGGAAGTATCACAGCGCTTTATAATGTTCTATGCATAGCACATCCCAGTAACTGGTCCAGAAAAAAACCCATAAGAATAGTCTGTATGATTCAGTAAAAGAGGGACTGATGCCAGGATTAGGAAGTATGTGATCTTAATAAAAGACTTAATAAAATGATGAATCAGAGATGTATCAGAGGCTGACAAAAGAATTAAATTAAATGAAGAATGGTGGGTGGATGTCATAGGATGAGCCATTAGAACTGGATCTCAACAACCCCCTCCTTGTTCAACTGCATTAATATACAGGGGGTTAGACCACGGTCTGTCTCCAATCCGAAATATCTGTCAGTTATCTTTCAAGTACAATGGGGCCTTTTGTGAATAAGGTAAATTGGTCACAATCCGTATGACAAGTCATCAGAAAAAGGAGCAAAAACATCAATACGGAAGAAGCTGGTGAAAAGCCTCTGGAATCTGCCATGCAGGCAGAAAATTAAGGTATCTCAGACTTCTGTATCTTGAAATCTGTTTTCAGATATCAGGAAAATGTATGAATAACAATACCAAACAGAAGAGGTATTAGGGTATTAGCATGCTTTAAAAACAAATAAAGAAACACCCTACCATACGAACAACAAAAGAAAAGAAAAAAAAAATGTTACCCTCCTTGGCCAAATAATACGATCACCAGAGGACTATGGAAAAATACCTGGTTTTACTGTTGGTGAATCAAAAGTAGTTGGTGGTCAAAACTTGGCCTAATTTACATGGTTTGTATCATGTAGTACTCTTTCTTGCAGCTGTAAAAAAAAATATCAAACATTTTTAGATGAAAAGTATTGAAAAAACTGAAGGCAGCATATTCAGTGAAAAAATGTGCATTCCTCTTAAAATTGTTTAGAAGCCCACGGTATGGATCAAGACCCAACTGTGCTGTTCAAACACAGACCAAACACCCAACAAAAATAGGAAATGCACGCCAACAAAGCTGGATGGGAATGCTATAGATCACTGTAGGCCTTGTTAGAAGGTTTTAGCATGTTCCTAAGTTTGATGGTTTGTAAGTTATGATCCAGATTTTATTTTTATCCCTACAGAGTAAGTTTCTTGGCAATGTAAATGGCTTGTAAACCTCTTGCAATTATCTTGTAAATGGCCAGGCAGGGTGCAGGGGAGAATTAGTAGCTAGAAAGAAACAAAGCAATGTAATCAACTTGGTAATTTACTATCAACCTCCAGGAAAAACAAACAAACAAACAAAAAACCCCAGCAAACTAATAATCTGTTACAGTTTCCAGATAAGTTTCACCACTTCTTGGTTGTCAGGAAACAGCCCAGTTCTGTGCTGATATGTCAAAATAACTATTCCCTCTTCTAGCAACTTTTATAAAGCAGGTGCACGTTTTAAAAACCCAGCTCTCTGTACACATGAAACTAGAGAATTTAGAACAGATTTCTAAAACCGATCCCAATGTCTAACTAAATGCTGTAAAGCCTACTGTAGTTACGGAATTATTTTGCTTTTTTTAGTATATTAAATGCTTCCATAATTTCAATTTACCTATTTAAGGCAACAAATTTTCTATGAACAGAAAACCTTGGAAAAATGAGGCCAAATGTACAGAAGGGAACTTTGGCTTTAAGAAGAGCCAAAATTCTGTTCTGTTTATTTTTCATGCCTCTACCTGTGGTCATAACAGTCAAGGGCTTGTCCAGGCCTTTTATTGTACTTCAGCAGAAATCTGAAGTAGCCCCCGGCAATTGTGTAAGTCTTAAACAAAATAATGGCCATCTTTGCAACCTATAATGACGTATAACTAGTCAGCGTGAAAAACCCGCATTTAACAGAATGACCGAAACAACAACTCAAATGCTGCCATTACACAAGACAGCTGGGGCAAAGGGCATCAGCAAGCTGCTGGCCATATGGCAGGCACTGTGGTGAACCAATTATTCCAGGCTAAAAGAGCTATTTTATGTTTATCTAGTATGCTACTAACAGTGCTATATTTCACTCTGTGCCCCTTGCTTCTTTGAATCTCATAAGACCCTGGAATTTTTTGTAGTCTTTCTTCTTGTCAAAATTAAGATAGGTAAGCAGATGGTATACAGACTTTTGGCCAGTATTCCACCCTTAGATGCCTCCTATTATGATGTAAAATATACTGAGAATGACAGCTACTTAAAGTGAAAAAAAAAAAAAAGGCTAAAATATTCACACCAAAATAAAAACAGATTTCAAAGGTACTGAGAACCTACAACTCCCATTAATTCAAACAATACTAATTAGTGTGCTTAGTAGGCTAGGTTTAGTTATTCCCTTGGTTCTATTTGCAACCATCCCAAGGGACAAACCTCAAGTCTTATGTCTATTGCGGTTGCCCCTCTTAAACAGGGCCACATTTCTTCCTCTATAATAAAGAAGATTTTTAAAACTGTGTTTATTTCACAGTTCACTGAAATGATCTTAAAATATCTGAGTTATGCTCAGCGTCTATTAATCAGCTAATTCAAAGACAATGAAAATGAATCAGTGATGAGCGAGCTTCCTTTAAATATTTTAAAGTGTATTTGTATTTTCAGGAGGAAAAAAGTGAGAGAGAAAATGTATTAAACTACTATTATCTTAATAGAATCCTGGCAGGCAACCTCTGCACTGGGAATTTGTAACAATTACCTCCAGGTGATTCCATGGGAAACTGACCCTTCAAGTCAGGACACTAGATTATTACATATGTAAAATGCTTACTGATGCTCTAGTGTACAAATATCACGTGTACCTATTATGATTGTCACATGTATTTTAATAGTCTTTGGTGTATCTCTGCCTGCAGTGTCACATCTTTCACAACTTACTTCAGTAGAAATAGATCAATCCAGCCTTTCTTTAGATACCTAAACGGTACCTAGATGTCTAACAAATCTCTCAGGTTTAGCAGTTTTGATTTAGTGATAGATCAGGTATGGAGAATTTCTAGCTACTTGCCTATTGGTTTCAAGTATAGTATCATTTTCTCTTCGTGTACCTTACAAATGCAACGTACCTCCTTCTTTGTCCTTCCTTGTTTCCCAGTGTCCACGCTTGCCATGGTTACAGCAAATCCATCGCGTTTGTTGCCATTCCACTGGCTGGTTTGGTCGGGTTTTTCCCCATAAGCTTCCTATGATCACATTGTTGTCTCTTCCAGTCATAACCGTGATACTATATTCATAGGAAAAATCAGAAATCACCACTGTAAAGAACAATGTGTGATCAGATGACAAATTTTAACATGGCTTTAGTACCAAACCTGAGAGTTGAGGTATGAACCATGCCTAAATTCATAATTATTGATGTTATTCACCTTGCGACCTAAAGGTCAGGCATTTATGCAATCTCTTTTGTTCACTTCAGGTTCTGTATACCTCTAACAAAGCATTTATCAGGTACACCTTCCCACTTGCACCATGCAATTCTATGTTTTAACCTGAAATATTACACCGATATTTTTCAGCACAGCATCAAACTATTCTTTCTGCTGCTTACAGATCATAAAACATACATAACAGGCAAAAAAAAAATCTGTTCATAAATCCAAGTAGCAGCTTCAGTTTAGCTCATTTTGTTGGCATGCTAATACATTGTATGAATAGTCTCTGTATATCAGTTTAGAGCCATGCTGATGTGTTTAGCCACAGACATATATCCAACATTTTCAAAAGTGGGTATCTAATATTTATGGGTAATGAAATAACAGCCTGATTTTCCAGTCCTGCTGGGCAGCCGACATTTTTAATTGCCTTTAAGTTTCTGAAAATTCAATTTGTTTGAAAAACCAGTTCGTTTAGGATTCTCTTCTTTCTATAGAATTAGAACATATAAAATTACCTCTATTGTATCAAGGTATCTCTTGGATCAAGCATCCAACATCCAGCATGCAAACATCCAGCAAGCCAATTAAGCACTTGACTAATTTAAAGCACATGTGACTAAGTCATACTGGATGGATGACCCATTTAAAAGCTTAAGAGCTTCCGATTCTAACAACAGAAACAAAATATTGTTGTGCCAAGCTTTAAATCTTATGCAGAATGAAGCATTAATAGGCAAAACATTGTTTCAAAATATTGGCTTTATTAACTGGTATTAGCTAAATGCTTCAGACAATGCTGTTAATAATACGGAGAACAAATGCAGAAAAACATTCATAAGTTTACTTATTGGTGCTCTAACTTGAAAGAAAATCAAATAAAAGCAAATGCATGGACAAATAAAAATTGTATTTATATGATGTGAAATAATTTTAATAATGTATTTTCTAGGAATAAAACCACAAAACTGAGATATCCAGAATGCTAAATACATGTTTGAATACCTTACCACTTGAAAAGTGCTGCATTTCTGACTCTATTATTGTTCTTCTTTCAGTTATCTCAAGAAATATATCGCAATTCCTCATGGCACAGGTACAAAATGTGTCCAAGTCTCACCCCTAGACACATAATTCAGATACTCTGGAAGATACAAGTTTGAACATCTTTAGTAGAAGGGTAAAAAGTCTCCCAATCCTGTGATAAGTGTTCTCACCAATAATCGGTTTAATTAAAAATGGGCACTCTCTGTCTCGTGTTTCTCTTTTCTTATCTTTTAGCATAAAAGCCATTGTGGCCCCGCACTCTGTGCTGACGTTAATTGCTTTAGCCATGTTGTAGAGGTACTCAGAGCATACCTACTCAACAGATGTCGTAGAGAACACGGGAACATTTATGGATCTGATTTAATCATAAGCAGGAGGTAGGTACCCGCCGAGATGGCAGACACGTGTAGCATGAAAGCTTTAGGTGCCCGTGTAACTTAATTAGCAAAGCAACAGACACTATTGACCTACTCGATTAGTTCCAGATCATTCCCTTGGGTGTAAATGACTGAACTACGCGAAAAATTTATGTACAGCACGAATGTGTGTGTGAGCATGTGTGTGAGTGAAAGTGACCTTGTAGTTTGTGTTTAAACTCACTTTAAATACAGAAAACAAAATACAAATGCTAAGTATTATGACTTTTAATCTCACAAAATCTTAATTAAGGGTGAAGTGTGGTTTGGATTATGCCTCAGAAAGACACACAGCAACACAGAACCAGTCTCCCCAAGTAAATAAAGATGATTAATTTGGAATTGTTTGAAGTTTGTTTACTTAATGTGTATATAACAGGAGGCTTACGTAGGCAAATAAGATGCCGCGGGAATCAAATATCAAACTAGAAGGGGAGAAAAAAGGAAATAAATGTACCCACAGCAAGGTACCTGTGGAATTGAAACCAGTATTCACTGCTTGCTTCACTGAAAAGACAGAAGATTAAGGGAAAATGGGAGAAAAAAATCATAACTGTTTCACACTTCACTTAGCTTTGTATATGACCTTTCTTATCAAATGCAGCTGCTTGCTTTTAGTAAAGCTGAAGTGCAAACATTTTTGACAATACATGCTATTAGTGTTGCCACCTGCTCTCCCTTGGATTTTTTTTTTTTTGGCATATTTTCTTAGCAGATATTTAATCTTTTCTTGTTTTTTTAATGCACACATACATGTACATATATACACATATATCCTTTCCTCTAGCATTACAGTTGTAACAAGAAGGGTTTATGGGAAATGAAAGAGAAGCAGCTTTTGCAAGTTACTCTTACTTTGAAACAGATTTGTAACAAGCAAGTTTAAACACATTTGTTGACAGGAAGTGTTAAACTTTAAAGGAAAAATAAACAATAAGTCTTCATGAAATTGTCCACATTTGCCTCATTTTGCTGGTTAAGCAAACTGAAATATCAATTACTTGATTTAAAAAAATGTGTGTATACACTCCTCGTATCAAGTCTATAGGACTTATCAATCAGTCTTTTCTTATGAAAAGGCCATTTTTTAAAATAAAATAGTTGTCTTAAAAAATAAAAGCTGTATGGAGACCACAGAAGTCTGAATGAGTACCCAAAAAGATCATTAAATGATCTAAATAAATGGCTGATGGTGAGGCCTACAAACTGAGTTTGCAGAATGGGAGCTAGTACCTCGAAAGCAAAGTTTTCTGTGTATTAAGGCCTTATTGTGAAGCTTGGATCCTTTTTCCTTTGGCTGATACTATAGAAGGTTTCTTGCTCTGTAAAAAGACTGCTTAGATCTTTGTGGATTTACTCCTGTTTAGCTTTAACAAGGATCTCCTGAGTGCAGTGGAAGTCTGGCACGTGGAAGTGGTTGCACAAAAGATGCAGTAGTAGGTGAAGTCTAATGATGTATATTGAGTATTAAAATATTAGAAATGTAGGTTATCTTTCTTGCTCTTCTTTATGATGTTGGTTATCACGTCAAGGAATAAAAGACTGTGAGACTTGGAGACATGAAAGAAATGTCCCAAATAAGGCTGAAGCGGAAAAGGGGGAGTTTACTGTTCTTAGTGCTGGGGAAAAGGAGTATCGTTAGTAATATTCTCTGTGTAGTACAGACCCGAATTTGGGAGTTTTAGCCCTCTAAAACATAATAATACATACTAGATAAAGCAAATGTCTGATTGAAATAATGAGCTAGATTAGTCTTTGTATCTGTTAAGAGAAAAAAAATGTAATTGTTGCAATAGGCATTCCATAAGGAACCACGCTGGGATTCTTATTGAGAATGATGGGGGGGGGGGTGGGATTCTTATTGAGAAGGATGGGGGGGGGGGGCGGAACAAGCCACCATATACTCCAAACTTGCTGGCTCAGTTGCTTTTATAAACCAGGACTCCTGCAAACCACATTTGGGTAATTTCTGTTTGTTTAGACAGGTCTCCTATCTGCTGTGATTAGCCCCAATCACTGTCATTAGGGAAGTGCTAATAAGGGGAAAGGTAGGTATATTTTCGTTTTCTAGCACATATAGGTAGTCTTATCCCGCTGTCTGGGTCCAGGAACCCCATACAGAAGCACGTACCATGAAGTGCAAGCCCACAGAATAACTGGTAGATACAGACCTTCATCTATCTTTCAAGTGCCCAATGTTAACCCAATAGTTCAAGGTCGATTATTCCCACTGCTGGAAGGTTTTGCCTCAGACAGAAGTAAAATAACCGCCTGTTAACCGCTTTTATCGCCTGCAGCACGTCCTTCAAGCACAAAGCCGGGGACCTCCCTCAGTGTTATGAACAGGGGCAGGGGCCTGCGGGCTCTAGTGCAGAAAACCCAGCACACGACGACAGCGCCTTAAGGAACAGAACTACCGTTACTTGACTTGAGAACTGTATTTACCTCATCATTTGTAAGTATAACCCAGGGAGTTTTCCTATTAATTCAGAAGTGGGGTTTTTTAAGGTTACAAATTCAGGCTTCCAAAGAAATACTGTTTACAATTGGGCAATATGAACTATGACTGATGTTATTGCACACCTGTGCCTCATTGGAGGTGCAGATATAAGAATAAGCATTTAACTATGCACTTGGTCACTTTGATTTTGCAAATTAATTTTTTTTTCCCCTCTGAAACTAACAACCCCTGCCTCTGAAACTCCCTCAGTAATTACAGCTTTCACGGTGCCCTCATCCTGTAACTTCCTACGCCACTGAAAAACTTCCCCCCAATCATTAGCTTTAGAAAGTCCAACATCTCAAAACTGAAAACAGACCAAAATTCAAGTTATTTACAGACCTCCGTACCAGCTAATTATACACACAAACCGGCGTACGAAGGGACCGCCCTACTGCCCGCCGCAGGCTGAGGCGACGGGCTGCCGCGGGCACCCC
>JMFS01126876.1:0-21551 GCA_000699545.1 Podiceps cristatus | reverse complement strand
GCCACCCGGGGGGAAGGCCACGCACATCACGCGGGCCGCGGAGAGCGGAGCGTGGTGCTCGTGGCACATGCCACAGGCCAGAAAAGAGGGCTGCAGGTGGAAGGCGTGATTAGCCTGGTGTACTTTAAAAAGATACACGTTTAACAGCTCGCGTTTTGGAGGTGTCTGCATCTTGAGTAACAGTTTCTCTGCTTCGCTGCAGCTTAATTGAAAAAGTGATCTCCTGAAAACATGTTAACGGCATAAACAATGATAATTTTATTACAACATAATGACTTAGTCATACCTTTACATACCACAGCATACCATACCGTACCATCAGATATATCACAGTTTTTAGTCTCGTAGCATGACATTGTCTCCTTCAAACACTTGCGGTTATCATCTCTTTGCTGAAGTGTTGGAACCGCTGCCCATATTTTAAAAGTTGAAAATAAAATGCTGCCCGCCAGAAAGACAGCTCTTGTTGCAAAACACTCTTTTAGTTAACTGGGTAGAGCAAGTGCTGTTTGTGAAAAGAGTAATAGAGTCCTTTTTACCCATAGATAGCCTCTGGGGAAATCCCTTAGTCATGAATGAGGTGAGTAGCAGAGTATTTCAAAAACAGTATGAGGTATTTAGAAATAGAGTAGAGGTAATAAAGTCTTCAGTTAGAGAAATGGAGAGTATAAAAAGGTTCAATCAGTCATTTGTTGGTTGCAGGATATTAAATATACTTGTCCTCAGCTCATGTCTGTCCAGACCCATAAATGGCGGGCACATTTTATATTAGAGCATATTGCATGTTAATGCTACCACATAGGGTCCATAACCATATTCTCAAAGAAGGTTATTATTGATTAGCTTTTTGTATTTATGCACAGTCTGTTTTATTTGGGAACAATATAACAATCCGCTCTATTAAACATACAAACCCACTGGTATTTTTCAGCATGTATGGCATGAGTTAAAGATTTCGAACATGCACTTGTGTAATGGACACAGCCTCTAGTTCTCTTTATTGTCCCTAACATTGTATTTTAATTTGAAACCTTCATTGGTTGAAAGTTTGCCAAATGTGTAATTCACCACTGATCTAACAGTAAGAGCAGGTCTAAACATGCACAGTAATACGAAGGTTGCCAGCCCTTTGCTTGTATCTGTGGATACCAAAAACAGCAGAACCAGTTCAGAATACTAGAACAACAGAATGCAGAACAAAATCTTGTTGTGCAAGTTTTAAAACTTTCATCTATGTAACCTTTGTAAGGATTGTAGTGGGGTTTTTGTGCTTTGTAAGTAAGCCGCTCGAGTCCTGATGTTCCACTGTGTCTCGCTGTGTTTCCTCCTGCAGTATATATAGTAGTGATGATGATGAAGAAGATGTTGAGATGTATGATCACGATTACGATGGTCTGCTTCCTAAGACTGGAAAACGTCACTTAGGAAAAACCAGGTGGACCCGTGAAGAGGTAAACCCAAATTCATTCACCTCCTGCACTTAAAAAGACAGAGAGAGCATGGATCACGTTCTTCTCCAAGTTTCTTATCTGCAAACTAACTTCATGATAGTCCAGTGTATACGAATGAGGACAAAGTTTTCAACCCTTTAGCTACATCCACTGTTTTATTAAACTTTGAGGATCATTCTTCTCTTTTAAATAAAATGTATAAACACCATTTTTTTATGTCCACCAAGGTGTATGTAACAAGTGTGTTGTGAGTCTCCGTGTAATCCCTGTTGGAGAAAGTCACCTGCAGCAATGCTTGATTGTTACTGCTGCCTCTTTTTGTTTGAAAACGGTTGCTATGTGAGAACTGAGGTGTGTTCAGTGTCCCACAGCAGCAAACAACAGCGGCTGAAACTGCTGCGCTCCTTTTGTGCCATTTGAAATTTGCACTTTAATTGCAGCATTATGGTTCTGAGTGGAAATAAATTCAAAGCTGGAAGAAAGAAATCGAGCAGTACCAAGACTGAGCATTCAAGATGTATTTTGGTTTTGAAGGTCAAAATGCATTTTAGTCACAGTACCCTTGCGGTGACTTTCCAGGTAAATTGTGGTATCAAGCTCCTTTGCCAGGTGGATATCCTGTGGCCATTTAACTGGTTTGAGTTTATTGT
The DNA here is from genome assembly GCA_000699545.1 of Podiceps cristatus. NCBI lineage: Eukaryota > Metazoa > Chordata > Aves > Podicipediformes > Podicipedidae > Podiceps > Podiceps cristatus. The sequence continues at coordinate 19,450 of JMFS01126876.1, read as the reverse complement.
GAAATACATTAATACAGTTCTTAAGCTATGTTTTGCCTTTCTCCTCTCTAACAATGTGTATTGATATATAAACAGTTGCAGGTCACCTCTTGCAAGCCTTTTTTTTTTTTTTTTTTTTTTTTAATCATAACCTGCTCTTACAGAGGTGGATGTGTTTGTGATGTGGCCTGGGAGGAGGAAGGGGTGGCCATGGAGCCCAGTGGCCACTTTCCCGTCACATGAACTGGGAGCTACTGGGAAGTGCTAGTCGGGAAGGGGAGGGTCGCTCCCCTCCTCTTATCTCTTGGGGCAGTTCTTGCTTGTCTTGCACTATCTTGATCTTTCCCAGTACATGAGATCGGTTTCTTTTGTCTTTAGGGTCTATATTTCTGGCCTTATCATTAAAAATACTGGGCCAAATTTCTTGCTATTGAGAGCACGCAAAACTCCCTCACAGTGATCAGCAGCAAAAAGGAGCCATTAGTTTTACCATGCATTCATTGTACACGGGTAGGCAATGAGCAAATTACTGGAACTGCCATTACTTGCAAGACATATAAAGCTTAAGGCTGTGATTTTCAGAGGTCCCCAGACAGCTAGGTGCCTGAGTGTTACTGAATTTCATTATTATTCTGATGCCTGGCATCTAAACATTTATGCCCTCCTGTAAATCCGGTACGAGAGTAACAATTACATTGCTTTGAACAGTAAAATGGGAATGTATAATGCACCTCAAAAAACAGCACAGAAAAGTCACTCTTCCACAGAACAGTGAAGAACCTACTAGAATCCACAGGAGTTGAGAAATGTCCTGATTTAGGTAATTAAAAATATGAGAAGACTACAGACCACCTCCCCTTACACTCAGGATGCAAACACAGATGCATAAAAAGCTGAAAGAAGGCTATTTTTTAAAATGTATTTCATTTGCATTATAAGAGGTTGCTATATAATTTTTTTTTTTTTAATGATTCAGGATGAGAAACTGAAGAAGCTTGTGGAGCAGAATGGCACAGAAGACTGGAAAGTCATTGCCAATTTCCTTCCTGTAGGTGGATATTGGTTTCTGTTTCTAGTTCTAGTGACAATTCTTTATCAGAGGTTTCCAAGTAAGGGAAAGGGGAGGGGTTGCTTTATATTTTTGCGGGAGATATAAAACCTCCACAGATGGAGACCTCAGAAATTTAGTTAGAATATTGTGGAAACCCTTACCTTGTTTTTCTTTTAATTTCTCAGAAGGGGTTGGAAAAAAATCAAACAAGCAAAAATGGGAGTTGGAGGGGTGTTGCCCAGTTAGGTGGTCAATGTGACACTGAAACAAAATGTCTCAGCACAAAGCAAAAATAGCTTGGATGAATTCTAAGTGTGGCTTTGTGAACACTTTGGCTCTGTAGAAATACCGCATGTGAAAGCATGACAGCTATTGTGCCAGATGGTGAACATTCAGTTTGTGTAGTTTTGGTGATACAGTCATCACGGCAGGAACAATGGAAATATTATCTAGTTCAGTGAGCAAAGTGATAGTTGAGCACCTTCTCAGACCTGCTATATCACTCCATATTGTTTAGTAGCCATAGCTGAAATACATCAGGAACAAAGCATACCTAGATAAGAGCGTTATCACTTTACATTCATCTTGTCTAAAGGATGATCTACTTTGCATATTTTACATTTCACTAGAATCGGACAGATGTTCAGTGCCAGCACCGATGGCAGAAGGTACTAAACCCAGAACTTATCAAAGGTCCATGGACTAAAGAGGAGGATCAAAGGGTAATCAGTTTTCCTTTCCATCTGATTAATGCCTTACTAGTGGATTTTATGTGTCGGGGCAAAACTCCTAAGGACTTCGGTTGTCTTAACACTAATATGGCCAGAAGCAGACTGCTCCTACAGTTTCAATGCTTAGTATTTGTGTAGTTTTCTATGCAAATTAATTGATGTTTCTTTAAAGTGCTGTGATGTAGAAATGCAGTCTAGAAATGCCTTAACTATTACCAGTTTTTTTTCCTTTTGGGTAAAAGTATAAGCGGGAAGTGGGGAACCTTAATTGTGTGTTAGTTTTACCGTGACAATTTTGAGAAATGTTGTTGAAAATGTTGCTCCACCACAGAAAACTTTCATTGATTCATTATGCATCATTAAATACAGGCAGTTTTTATGTCCTTCTTTGAAGGTAATAGAACTCGTGCAGAAATACGGTCCAAAGCGCTGGTCTGTCATTGCTAAGCATTTGAAGGGAAGGATTGGAAAACAGTGCAGGGAGAGGTGGCACAACCATTTGAATCCAGAAGTGAAGAAAACCTCCTGGACAGAAGAGGAAGATAGAATTATTTACCAGGCACACAAGAGGCTGGGAAACAGATGGGCAGAAATTGCAAAGTTGCTGCCTGGACGGTAATGACATATACCTTTAGCTCTTAAATAGGAAAAAAGGAAAAAGCTGCAGGTCTGAGCAGTTTGTTTCAGTTGCCTCAGGCTGCACATTATAAATCAAAACATTTTGGAATCAAAACCTGGAAAGCCAGTGACATAGAAGTGCATTTTTCTCAGTGGGGAACTGTGCCGTTCGGTCAGTACATGGAACAGTACGCTATTTTTACATGATTTTAATGTTTGCCATAGGTAAAAAACCCTAGTAACTACAGCAAGACTGTGACAGTTTCCTAAATGTCTGTTCAATCTTATTTGTGCTTGCAATAACTGTCAAAATTCAAATTGATTTAACAGTGAAGGATCAGGCTCTGCAAGTGGAACATAATTTACGTTCAGCTACGGGTATACCTTCAACATGAAATCCAGTCTGTTTATTCAAAATGATTTAGGAGAAGGCTGCTTGGATATTTGTAATTGCTCCTGAAACATCCAGATCATTTTGATCGGATGACGTTAAAAATCCGTGTATAAAACAGGAGAAACTGACTTCCTCTAATTCTGGTCCTGGAAATAGTTCTCATTGAAAGCTTATGCACAGCTTGCATATAATTTCAGAGATTCAGTGTCTTACTTGCTCTGTAGTAAAAGTGACTCAAAATAAAGTGTAGTCGAGCAAATAATGTAAGCAAGGGAGCGGTTTCCCTTCCCATTTTTATTCCTGTTTGATGAAACATCTTCAAGATCTAAATATAATGCCTAAGATCATGATAGCCTTTTAAGCGGGCATTCCCTAGGCTTCTGTCACCTTCTAGAAGAAAACAAGAAAGGAATTACCCTTGGAAAGTTTTTCTGTAGCTTCCACACATCACATATACTGCTTTCAATGATACCGTGTGGTGGTGATGTTTTCCAAATAGAGGAGCTGTTTTTAAGCATGGTCTTAAAATCTCACGGACTCGATAAGCTGACTTTTTCTGACTCATGTATGTGAGAATTTGAATCTCAGTTTTTCTGCAGCTAAGAAAAATCCCAACAGCTTTGTCTACTGAATTTGTGTGTATAGAACAATGTTGTCGTTGTCTAGGTGGACAGTTGGAAAGTTGCTTGGAAATTAGTCTTTTCACAGCTGTTCTCCACAGTCTTTCTTTCCAGCAATGAGATACAATAAAACTCCAGTGCAATACTAAGGCATAGGAAGATGATGTTGAACCCCTTTAGGGTATCCTCAAAGGGGTGTTAGCCTTTGCTGTTCCCTCATGGGAATGAGGTGAAGCTGAAGTTATCAATTTCTTACAGTTTGAGGGCGTAAGGCTTAGAGCTTGCTTCAAAACGTACACAACCAAAGTCAGCCCATCTATTTTTTTCCCCGATCTGTTACACTGAGCATCTTTCCTGAGAAGCTGAGAGTAGCATTTGTAAAGGTGAGGGCAGGAGGAAGGTCCACGAACAGCTCGAGGTTTAAACAGAAATGCCAACAGCACTTTCCTGCCTGTTAATCTCAGTCTGAATTGGAAACACCCGTTTTTAAAACTCCTCAAACGTATGTATTTGTGTTGCAGAACTGATAACGCTATCAAGAACCACTGGAATTCCACCATGCGCCGAAAGGTTGAGCAGGAGGGCTACCTGCAGGAGTCCTCCAAAGCCTGTCACTCCTCAGCAGCCGCCGGCTTTCAGAAGAGCAACCACTTGATGGCCTTTGCTCACAACCCGCCTTCTGCGCAGCTGCCAGTAGCCAGCCAGCCCCCGCTGAGCAGTGACTACCCCTACTACCACATCTCCGAGCCGCAAAACGTAAGTGCCTGAAAATGAAGGGGGGATGGGGCTGGTGTTTTGCCGTACCCGATTTCAGGAAGCACAAAGGGTTTTCTCCCAGTCTTGGTGGACTCATATGTGTTTCATGTCAGTCATGTCATGAACTTCATTCGGTGACAAAAGTACATACGTTTCAGATGGATCGCTCATGTTCAGGTGGTGGAATCAGGTTCAGCATTTTTAATGTCTTGTAAGCAGTGAACAGGTTTCCAGTACTATTACTAATAATGATGAATATTACACTTGACGAAAATCCGTTGAATCTGGTTAGTTCTGTGTCCTATGTCAAAATCTCCCATGTTCCCGTCAGTAATATTCTCTTTGTGGGTTGCCTGTCAGAACCAAGTAAACAAGTATTGTTTTTAATCTGATTCCTTTTCTATTAATGATTAATAATGAAGCAGGGTGTTGCTTCAGGCAGTTACATTGTAGAATTTTAGATGATAATAAATTGCGTCTTTTGCATTTTCACTTCAATTTAGAAAAATCTTACAAATGCATCAATAAATTATTCATCTTTTCTCATTCAGGAAGGGTAGATGCTTCATATATGAATTTTCTTTCTTCCTCTGTAATGCTCGCTGTCATGTACATAAAAAACTGTTTCCTTTTCTTGTCAGCATTGTTGTTTCTTTTGCTATTTCATCTCCACATATGATATATATTAAGTACCGACACCCAAAGTATGTTTAACACAAATTCACAATGCAGGCAGACAATATGATATAGATAATAACATTTAGTGTCTTTTGCTTTTTGGCCTAGGTCCCCGGTCAGATCCCATATCCAGTAGCACTGCATGTAAATATTGTCAATGTTCCTCAGCCAGCTGCTGCAGCTATTCAGGTAGATAACTTGAACATCATTTCAAGAGTCAATTTGTTAAACATTTGATGAGTTAAAATGCAGACTTTGTACATTAAGGAAACATTTTAATGTAATAAGTGTGAAGAGAGAAAATGGGGAAGGTGGGGGAGTTCTAACGTGGCTAATAATTGCTTCTTCTGAAGTGGATTTAAAACACAGTAGTTGACTTCTGGTGTGATAGCTTTCACTTTCTCCATTTCAAATGTTTATATTGAAATTCAGCAGGGACTTTGGTAGTGGAAAACACAATTGACATTTGTTTCATCTCTGAGTCTAATTTGGCTATTATAACCACAGGACGGCAAGCCATAAGCATTTGAGTTGCTACATCCTATCAGACCTTTATCTTTTCTTTTCCCTTAACTCTTAATTTCAGAGACACTATAATGATGAAGACCCTGAGAAAGAAAAACGAATAAAGGAATTAGAGTTGCTACTAATGTCGACTGAGAATGAACTGAAAGGGCAGCAGGCATTACCAGTAAGATTGTCACTGTGTGCTTGGATGGAGGGATAGCAGCATTACCCCAGTGCTTGTCTTTTTAACTTTTTACTCCCCCTCTGCCTTCGATACTAATCAAGGCTCTATATTTCCGTTTCAAAAGGATGAAACATAGCACATACAGAATCTGTATTTTCTTCATAAATTATTTTATTAAAAAAAAGAGGCAAACACTTTGCAGGTATTTTACTTTGCAAAGCAGGAGCAGGGCTGTGCTCTGTAACGTGACGTAATATTGGAAACATGATGATTGTACAAAAATGAAAAATCCCATAGATCTTATATCAATGGGAACTGCCTTTCTGAAAGTGTGCAATGGTTCATGTGATGAAAATGTAGTGCCTGTACATTATATTTTTCTTCTCTGATGTATCCTTTCCTTCAGCTGTGTTTTATGCACTTTGTAAGCTTCAGACTTCATGCATGTTTGACAGTTTGTTTTACTTCTCCGAGTAATGTTAGATTCTTCATAACTGCATGTGTGGAACAAATGCTGGCTATTACTGAATTCTGACACTTGGTTGTATATGCCATTGGGTGTTAATGTGTGAAAACCCTGACATAATTCCTTAACACCATCACCAAAGCCAAGAATCCCCAAATTGTTTTTGAAGATAGGTGATAGCCAGCAGATTCTTTTTTTTTTTTTTTTTGGGTAATATTTAAATTAATAGTAAAACAACTGCATGCATGATACGTTAGTTTGGCCACTTTTTTAACTTTAGTTAATGTTTTGCAATTTCTTCTGTTGCATGATCACACTGGAAAGAAACTTCTGTTAATTTGTTCTTCTGCTTTCCTAACCACGTTGATTTGACAGCCTCTTCATTGCATTGGTGTAAGCTGTAGCATTAGACAGGGACAGAAGAAGAAAAGGAGATAAGCAAACAAAAGCAACTCTAACTCTTAAACCCTTTAGCCTTCTACAGTGCTGAGTGCTCAGTAGGGAAATCCTGCCATTTCTTGCTTCTCACAGAAAATGACTTGCAGACACTTCTTGAGCTTTTGGAGTAACACAGTATGAATTGGTTATGTGTTAGTAATGATATATGCTCATAGTCCTGGAAGTATATTATGAGGTAACTTTGGGATAACAAATACAATGCTGATATTACTTAAAACAAGATCTTGCACTGATGAAAGGAAACATCTTGACAATTGTTTCATAGGCATAAGCTTTTAGATGATGATGCAACTACTTTTATCTTTCCTCCAGTGGCATCTGACACCTTGTGCAATTTCATTGCTAAGTTCCTTCTGCCTTCCCCCCCCTTTCTTTTTTTTTTTTTTTTTCCTTCTTCCTTTAGACACAGAACCACACATCAAACTACCCCGGCTGGCACAGCACCACAATTGCAGACAGTACCAGGACCAGTGGTGACAATGCACCTGTTTCCTGTTTGGGGGAACACCACCACTGTACTCCGTCTCCGCCGGTGGATCACAGTTGCTTACCTGAGGAAAGTGCATCCCCTGCGCGGTGCATGATTGTTCACCAGAGCAACATCCTGGATAATGTTAAGAATCTCTTAGAATTTGCAGAAACACTCCAGTTAATAGACTCCGTAAGTAGACTTGCCGCCTCAGGTGGATTCGTGTGTGGTCAAGGAGTAAGGGGAGAGGAACTGGGACTGTCCTAAATGTGTTTCTTGTTTTTTTCTTAGTAACTTGTAATTTCTACAAGACCTGAAGCTTAGCTTCTGACATAACAAAACGCGGCTGCTCATAAATGAAGCCCTCGAGTGTGGATGCGTGTGCTCTTTGTGGGTGTCTCCCTTTCCTGCTACATCTTGGTATGGGAGTGTGATTTTTAGCAAACTGCACAATAGCAGCTTGAAACGATCTCTCAATATCAAGTCTCCTTAAAGTAAAAGCAGAGACACTGTCAAAGATTTTAAACAATGAAATACTTACTTACTTTTATTTGAAGTGACACATACCATAGGTTTATACATGGCTGCTCGTGTGTCTGCATGATTTTCTAAAAGTTTTTGTTGTAGCTTCAATAGCTGCTTCTCAAAGCTTAAGGAGCTTGCCCTGGCATATGTGAAGAACTGGAAACATGCATTTTAAATGCCAAGTAGCTGACTGACATTGACACAGGCCTTTTCTCATTGTGGTCTCTGGGATACTATGTGTAACAGAAGTGGCACGTTGAAATACGTTTGTTGGTGGCACCCTCCTTCAGCAGCAGAGGTGTCTGCTTCATGCAGTGTCACATCCCATTCGGCATGTCCAGAGCAGGCGTGCAGGTTAGGAGGAGACCAGTCTCGGTTTAGAACCCAATGCACACTTTTTTTTTTTTTTATTTTTTTTTTTTTTTTAGCAAAAAACACTGTCTTCATACCAAGCAAAAAACCCTGGGCAAATAGATAGTAAGTCATTTCAGTCATTCTTTAGGGACTCAGTTGCCAGCACCACTGCTAGGATGTTAGACAGTTTGATGAGATCAAGGTGTATACTGAAAACACAAATAAGCGTTCACAGTGTTACTACTCAAATAAACAGGGTCAAGCTGAATTGAACGGGGAAAGACTTTGTTGATGTTGTTGGTTACGGATATATCCTAGCGCTGTATTTTCATGAGGTGGCACTATACACTGTCTTATAGCTTCGTGCCTCCCACGTTGTTTCAGGATCCTTCATCATGGGGTGATCTCAGCAGTTTTGAATTCTTTGAAGACACAGACACTGCGGCTAGCAAAGCTCCCTCAGGCAAAGTCGCGCAGCTTCAGCAAAGAGGGGCCAGTGCTTGTAGACCTCAAGGACACCCCATCACAAACTTGAGCAAAGTCATGTCGAGTCAGGGCTCTCCTGGCTCACCAAAGTCCTTATCTGCCTCACAGGGCAGCGCGGCTCCATGGGTCCTTCTTCGCAAAAGGAGAGGGCACTCCAGCCCCTTAGCCAGTGGCCACGGTAGCACCTTGGTCCTAGCTGACGTCAGCAGCTCAACTCCTCCTGAGTGCTCCCCTGTCAAAAGCCTGCCCTTCTCTCCCTCGCAGGTAGATCAAGACTTCTGCACAGATGTTACTAATTCTCAAAAGTCACCCCAGCCTTAACAATTTAGAAACTAATCCTTTGGAACAAATGACTAATTACCGTTGCGCTTGTTGATTTCACTCCGTGTTTGAATCTTCTCACTGCTCTTAGTCTTCACCACTGAGTTTAGAACAACGGCAAGCTAACTGTTGATTCTCTTCTTTTAAATTCATCTGTGGGACTTTTTTGTTTGTTTGGGGTTTTTTTTTATTTGGATCATTTTTGTAGGGGAATATGATTGCTTGCTTTGCTTTTGCTGTTAACTGCTTTAGCTACTAGAATTTAACATTTCTGCTCATTTGTAATACTTTCCATCTCTGTTCACTTACAGTATGATTCATTGACCTAGAAAACCCCAAACTGCATTTAAATAGCATTCAGGTTGTGAGACAAACTGACAACAACCCGAAAATTCAAATCACGGCTCACCATCCTCAAACTGGGCCATGTGGGGTGGAGCGGAATAGGAATGAGGAGGAAAATGACCTGTTAAAATGGTTTGGCGTGCACTTCCAAATTCCTGTCAATGGTTGCTTTGTTTCACAGCTGTAGCACTATTTAAAAGTGTTTTGGTTTTTTTTTTTGTTTGTCTGTGTTGGTTTTGCCTTGGTTGGGGTTTAGTCCTTCAAGTGAGAGAAACGCTATTTCATGAAGGACAGAAAAAGACTGCATGTAACGATCTCCCACTGTATCTCTAGTCACTTATTAGGTGTTTTAATCGTATATCGTTTATCCTGTGAAATCCATATTTTCTTACATGCCATATTTTTCTAAAGTGTATTTTAATCTGATGCAGGTTGAGCCTAGAAGGTAATAAGGTGAATCGTTGTCAGAATAAAGGATACCATTACACTCACAGATTTGTAGAGACTAGAAATTGAAAAATATTTTAGGTTACGAAGTAGAACTCATGCAAAATCATTTTTTTTTTCCAAACTAACACTGCCATCTCCTTTTCGGTCAGCTGGTCCTGTTCCAAAACACTCCATGTACCCTTCACAGGTGGCAGTTTCATTTTATGCTGTGAAAATGGAGCACTTGGTTTTAAGAGAGATGATAGGAAATTTATTTTCCTGTCATAAACACTTTATTTACTGCCTTGACAGTGCCTACATTCTCCATATACAACTTTGCAGAATTTAGCCCCATTTCCTGTGAGTTTATTCTGGAAACATCCCTTACTCATTTTCACCCAGTTCTTTCTTGGGCACACTGTTCTTAATATTAATTAAAATTTATTTGCAGAAAATCCAAATTGGGCTTTTAAGAATTGTGTCTTAAAGTGGTGGAGAATGTTAATAACGGGGTGTCATTTTCTTTATAACTTCCCTCTGTCAAAAGGCTCATTTTGGCTTCCTGAGTGCTCCAGCCAAACTCTTGAATATTGTTTTGCCACATAGTCAAGTACCCCACATACACCTGCTTATATCCTAGGGTCAGTAGAATCACTTATGTCAATGAGAAAGAAATAATTTCTTTTTCTTCTGTTCAATAACATCAACTTAAGTAGTCAGCCTTGTAATCTGGATGTTCCTGTTGATTTTTCCTTTCGCTACCTACAGTTCTTAAACACTTCATCCAATCATGAAAACCTGAACCTGGACAACCCTGCGCTAACTTCCACACCAGTGTGTGGCCATAAGATGGCTGTTACCACGCCGTTCCACAGGGACCAGGCTTTCAAAGCTCAGAAGGAAAATCACGTGTAAGTCTGTTATCACATTGTCTTGTCGGATGCACGAGCGTTTGCTTCTTCAGGTTTGCACACAGCCAAAATGCTGTGTCACTGTATGCTTCCTGCAGAGTTATTTGCTAATACATTCAGATTTTTATTTGGAGTAAACTTCCACGGAATAACTGTGGAGGTAGGTTATTACTATAGAACAATCATGCATATAGACTCATCAGTTTTTTAAATAAAGCTATTCCACCTTATCACAGTTAAATAGATGTTCTACCAGAAAAGCAAAATGGATAACAGGATTGCAGGAAAATATTTGTCCAAGTCTTACAGCAGCCACTGCCTATATGCAGGTATTTCTGTAAAGGGGTAATATTTCCAAGCATGTTCCTTTAAAGTTTTTCTCCCTCTTTTTAAAGTTTCAGAACTCCAGCAATCAAGAGGTCGATATTAGAGAGCTCTCCAAGAACACCCACTCCATTCAAAAACGCACTTGCAGCTCAGGAAATCAAATATGGTCCTTTGAAGATGCTGGTAAGAAGGAAACAATGATAAAAGTTGCTTTGATATTAGTGCAGAGGGATGTTCTGGGAGTTGGATATAACGTTTCCTCCTTTCAGCCTCAAACTCCGACTCATCTTGTAGAAGATCTGCAGGATGTTATCAAGCAGGAGTCAGAGGAATCTGCAATAGTGGCTGGGCTACATGAAAGTGGACCCCCTTTGCTGAAGAAAATCAAACAAGAGGTAAATCTCAAACTTACCTGAGGCAATTTAATTCAGCACTGTTTGCTAAGAAACTTATACCAATATCTTTTCTGTGAAATAGCTGTGTCTGTTTTTCTTTCATGTGAGCCCCAAGATCTTAGTGTTAGTTCTGTATAGTGTACTAGGCATGCCTAATTCATCTCCCATTGATTTCCGTAGAAGTCTTTCTGCTGTTTTCAGCAGGGGTTTGCTTGGGCCGTTCTAATGCAGTTTTCATTTGAAACTTAAAAAGGACAAAAAAAAAAAAATTAGATAGGAATTTGGATTGAATCTTTCTAATATTGGTGAAAACTATAGAAGAACCCCACAGGGACCAAGCTCCATGGAGCGACTTAGAAACCTGAACATTTGAGGACATTGCATTATATTACTTTGTCACTAAAGTTCTAAAAATACTTATATTCTCAATTCTTTCTAGGGGATTAAACTGCTGAATACTGACATGAGTGCTGAGTGCAAGTATTCAAAGTTTTATTAGGTGGGGATTTTTTTGAGAACATTGAACTTAATTTTTTTTCTGCAAAGAGCAAGGATGCTGAAAGACAGTACTGTAAACGTGCATTATGCATGTCTGTGAAGAATATTAATTTAGTTTATTAAGCAGCTGGCAGATGAAACTCCTTCTGGCCAGTTAGGTGCTGGTTTTCATGATGGTGCTTCTCCTGCTTTCAGGTGGAGTCTCCAACAGATAAAGTTGGAAATTTTTTTTGCTCAAGTCACTGGGAAGGAGAAAACCTGAACACTCAGCTCTTTACACATGCATCTACTATGGAAGATGTGCCAGTAAGTGCAAGTCTTCACACCACCAAATGTATTTTTCTGTCGTACATCCTTGTTCAGTTCTTAAATGCAAGAGAGAAAATATTTTGTCTGACCTTCCTCACGAGTGGGCATTATTCATTATTTCCGTATTGTTTTCCTGTATTAAGTGTAAGAAGCAAAATCCCACTCTTAATTAGATCACTGCAATGCCTATAGAAGGCAGCAGAAGTTGCAGTCATTGCACAGCCCACAGTCGAGCCTGCACTTGGAGGACGCCTGCACCTGCGTATAGAAATGACTCGGTCATGGAGAAGGAGTCTGCTTTGTTCATGCAAAGGAGACCTTGCATGAGCATGGTTCCTTTTGCTTCACCAGGACTATTCAGTGTTTCTGATACTCTTGCACTTGGGAGTTTCACTGGATGAAAAAGCTTTGCAGGTGACAGTGCTCCTCCAGAGCCAAGTCCCAGGGACCCCAGGCTGGGATCTGCTCCTGGGCTAAGCACTCCATCTGTGATTGTGCCCAGTGTTGCACTCTCTGCAATCAGGCTGGGTTTGCTTTTAAGACATGTAAATGCAGATTATTTTCTTGAGTTACTGAAAATAGTGGGGTTTTGTTTTTGTTTTTTTTCCCTGTTCAGAATCTTCTTACCAGCTCCATTTTAAAGATGCCCCTGTCAGAAGAGGATGGTAGTTTTCACAAAACATTTGCAGTTCCTAGGAACAGGCCACTAGCTAGTCCACTGCAGGTAACTATTCTTTGATAAAAAAACCCTTTGTATATAAGAACACATATATATATTGCTTTCTTACAGACTGATTCTAAATTTTGGGTATAGAAGAATGAAATGTTTAGATGAACATGGTTGAGGATCTCACTTTACCTGTGGAGTGTGAGGACACGGTAGCTACAGTTGTGCCAGAAAGCTAAACTGGGAAAAACCCCGTACGTGGGGCACTGTAACTCAGCGTGGGGCATCGTAACCCAGTGTTAAGCTGGTAGGATCGAACATTAACATGGGCATCTCTTGCTGTGTTGGAGAGCAGGAGAGCTGAATGGTGTGGTGGTGGCCAGAACTCGTCCCTGGCCTCGAGGCGAGAGGAGAGACGCTGGCATTGCCCGACTGGCCGGCACAGGCACAGCCAGTATTGCCCATCCAGCCAAGCACCAGGATGGGTTTTCCCTAAGGGCAGGCTGAGGTCACACCAGGAATGTGGTTGTGGTCTGAAGGGGCCTCGTAATGCTTATGGCCAGTTGTACATCTTAGAATCTCTAAATTGAATTAAATGTGTGACTGTTCTAATGTAAGCCAGATGTGATGCCGGGTTTTAGATATCTATGATTTTTTCAAGTGTTAACAAGTGTTAACATTTGCTGTACTTTAAAATACTTGGATACTTATTACATAGGGTCTGATCCAAAGCCCATGAAAGTCATTAACAGCCTCTTTATCAAGTCTTGTGGACAGAAGTCATTCAGAGAACAAAACGCAGTGTAGATAATGCTCACTTATCCTTCCACCACAGCCTGTATTTTTGATGTAGATTTTATATCCCTTCTCTGCATGGGCAAATTGAGGGAAAGTATATCATTCCCCAGGGTGGGTTACTGTCAGAAACGAAATTATAACTCCATAGTTCCTGACTTTCGGACAAATAGTCCATATGCGTAATCTTTTCTTTCCCCTCTCCTCCCAGAATTTACATTAGGGGTAGGAAGAAATGAACAAAACCTGGTTTTGATTAAGCATCTCTAGCCAGGCATTATAAAGCGAGATATTAAAATTTTATACCTGCGTCCATTTGGCAGTTTTCCATGGATTAGGTTTGTCTTTTGCACTGCAGCATCATTTGATGAAAAGCGGCTTTGAAGAGCAGGGACTGTCTCCCCACTGCATGGTGGTGTCCGTAGGAGCCAAACACTCCCTATTGCTTATTTGCTTTTTTCTGGTGAACCCTGGTTCTCAGCTGCACCGTGGTAGATGGCTAAGAGGAGGGTTGGAAGGTTCTTGCTCTCCCTCTGCCCCTGGGTTAGGGCAGTTATTTGGGGCCTGAATTCAGACCATCTTGAGGTGAAGGCACCCAGGGCTCCGTCTTTGAGGGGGGGTGGCTGGAGCTCTCCGGCTGGGGTGTGTGGGTGGGTGGGTGCTGTGGGTGCTGGCACGCTCAGCCCTGATGCCTCTCCAGCATGCCTGCGCCTGGCCCCGTCCCCTGGCCAAACTCCGGGCTCCTCCGCAGGGTTAGGGCAACGTTTTCAGGTAGCGAAATGGAGTTTGTTGCGGGTTGTCCTGTTACTGGTAGTTGCCTGTGCTCCACCTGTAATAAAAACGAAGCATCTGAGGTGCCTGCAAAATAGGATCTTTTGATCTTTGGCGTAACAGTTATGTTTCCTGCTATCTAAAAATAATTTCTTTACAAGCTGCTGTAAATGAAAGGGCATGTTTAACCTTCTCTCCTCACTCATGCTGATTTTCTTCAGGAAGTTTACATGAGCTAATTTGTGGGCCATTTGGGATCCTGTTCTTCAGTCCCTGGTCAGGGAAAGCCTTTAATTCTGAATGTTAGAAGGCAGGTTTTCTCATTGTTTGGATAAAGAGGACTTTTTCTTAAGTAGGAACTGAGTTAAAAATCACTTTGCAGCTCATCCCAGCGTTCAAAACTTGCTGAACTGAAAGAAAAAGCAGTTGTAAAAAGCCCCAAATGAATATTTAGTATGCAACTTCTGATGAACAAGTATGAAGGTAAAATTATTCTCTCTGCCAATGAAGAAACATTGAGTGTTTCAGCTGAAATGTAATCCTAAATGAAGAATGGGGCTAGAGGTTTCTGCGATGGTGGCACAGACAGCTTTTTCAGAATGAAATACAGACTTTATAAACCATCGTGGTCTTGTCTGCTGATCGCTGCGCTTTCTGATTTGGACTTAGTGTCAAGGTTAAAAGAGAGAATCTGCTTCATCCCTGGTAAGGCTGCTTGGCTTCATGTCAGCGGGGAATGTGGCCCTGTACAGCTCAGGAAGGACCTGCGGTCTGGCTCTGTTTCACACCAGAAACTGCTGCCGCTCTGCCCTAATGCTTCTCCCCTCTGCCCCGGTGAAGCCAGATGTCCGTGATGAGGACAGAGCATGTCTACAGGGTGCAAGGCAATTGAAAATGTTAGCATTTGTGCTTGATTTTCACTGGCAGCATTTTGTACACGACCAGTTTTTAGCGTGTTCTTATGTGTCTAGCTTATAATTTGATATATTGCCCACATGCACGTACACACGCATGGACACACACGCAAACATTGGAAGCAATCCACTGATTGCATGCAGGTAGACGTGAAACACTAGGGAACGCATCTGGGTGAAATTTAATTGTGTCTGCATATGTTTACATTGCTGCTGTTAATATTTTGGGCGTGATCCAACTGTTCTTAGGCAAATTCTCATTGACTTCAGTCCAAGTAAGAATTATAGCACTCTCTGCACCTTGGGATGTGTGCATGGAGAGGGAAGAGAGAAAGAAAGAGAGCACAAAACTTCTTTTTCCCAGTCCACTGTTAATATGCTTGGTTCTTAAAATTCCATTTACTTTTAAATTTGAACTTATGTAAGAGGGCAGTAGCATGCTTCCCAGCCCACAGTATTTTTCATTTGCTTTAATAATTTGCGCTGCATTTACGTAAAGGAAAAGATACATGGCTAGCAATAGGCTCAGCAAAGTGCCCGACTCCTTATTGTTTTGCTGTTAAGTTCCAAAGGTGGCAGGAGCAACAAATGTTCAAAGCAGTTTCTAGGGATGTTTCTTACGGCATTCTGGACACACAACTGATGATATCCAACTTAATAAATTATAGTTGATGACCATATCAGATAGCATGATATGATTCACCATCACTTAGGAGGAACAGCATGTTGCCTCATTTGGCATGTGAGGTCAGGTAGCTGCATATACCTACACTGGGAACGTGGTGGAATCGGTGTGCACTAGAGCAATGGGAGAAGGAGTCCCCTTAGATCCGAGAAGAGTCTGGGCTCCGTCCTCATTTCATCCACTGTTTAAGTTTCTGTAAAACGTTGGATGTAAAGACAGCTGTGTGTAGGATCTTTCTGGTAAGGTATGAAGGTTCAGTCACCTTATCCCACATGGCAAATCTCACGGTTGTGCATTGGCTATTCTCTTCCTGGCAGGAATAGGAGATGTCTCACCAAACCTACGTGTTGCCTTGGGGTGGAATTACTCTTACACTCCATTGCATGGATCCCAAATACTTCTGCTTTATATTGGTAGAGTTAGTTGCAACCTTATTTTTGCGTCCTATATTTTTGTCACTCAGACAATACTTAGTTTCACTGTAGGGTCATTTTGGCCTCACTGGGAACTTTTCCAAGGGTTAAGATTTTGGGGTAAAGTATGAAGCCCTCATTGAGGCAGGCTGATGATCTGTACTGAGCATTTGCTTGAATAGTGCCTCATAAAAGGTTATGTAAAAACTCTGTTTCTGGCTGTTCCTGTGTAAAAGTTATGTTTTATTCCACACTATGTTCTGTAGCCAATCAAACAAGTAGCAGTACATAAACTATCCTAACATAGACATTTTAACAGATAAGAAAAGTAGGCTAAATCATAGACCATCCACCTAACCCTGCAGGCTATCAAAAGACACCATGAAATGGAACCTTTTAAGAAAATAGTACTGCTTTGATATGTTCTTCCCCCAGTTACAAAGGAAACAACACAAGGTAGAAGCGCTGCAAGTTAAAGAAAATGTTCTTCAACCCCTAGCTCCTGTCACTTTCCATTTTTTAACCACAGACTGACACATTTCAGCTCGAATTTCCTGACTTTCAGTGGTTTATGTAGCCATTTTCTTTAAAGACTAAGTTTAAAGGATTTTTAAAACAGTTAGTTGGTTAGCCTTTTCAAGAGCGTGAGCTGTCATTAAGCTTAATTTTCTCCATTTAAAAAGTGAAATGTAGAATTTCTTTTGCAGCTAGTTGTCAGACAACATGTATAGCAGAGGCAGCATGCTCTCCTGCAGCAGCAGACTTTCTCTGGTTTTCCTCCATGGCTTTTTTTGGGGGGCAAGAAGATCCCAAAGTCTCATTCTCTTCTTTGTTTTACCAAGGGAGAGGGGGAAGCACACATTGTTTAAGCCCTGGGAGGTTTAAGATTTGCACAGCAAGGGAAGGTGGCTTTGCAGGTTTCCCTCACTTGTGTTGTCCCTTCTCTTGCCAGTGGCTGATGGGTAGAGGGGCTGAGCTTGGCACAGCTGAGGGAGCAAAAGGAGATGCGAAGTTATAGGTCAGTCATGACATGTTTTACTTCCAAGGCAGCAGAATTTGGGTTGCAAACAGATCAGGAGTTATAGCTGCCTGGAGCAGGTGATGGTCTCTCAGAAATAAGAAAAGTCACAGCGTGACTGTCAGCCATTTGCAGCAATGTGTTCTGATCTGTGAATAAAAAAAAATACTTCAGGACAAAAAAAAAATAAAATAAGGGAACTGACTATCCTAATGTGAGTTGCAGGTGCTTAGCCCATTTCCATATCTCCTCTATTAATCTTAACTTGGAAAGCTCACACATCTCAAACAAGAAGTTTTGTCTTGAGTAAGGGCTTCAGGGTTAAGCTCTTAAAAGCCCCACCAAACAGCTTTTTCTAGCACTGGTGTCAGGCTTATAATAAAAGCTGAAAAGCTGGATCGCAGGTAGCACTGCCTCACATTTAGCAAGCTGTATTTCTGAGCAACTGGGGAAGCCCCAGAGTTTCGGAGAAGGCTATCCCATGCCCCAGAGGAGAGCTAACAACCTAAGCAGAAACAGTGCTCTGCCTTAGCAAATGAAGTAGAATTCATTTATGGTCCCTTGTGTTTTTAATTAGTCTTTACTGTCTGGTCTTGATAAATAAAAGGGCTTCTTTTGGTTCTGCATCCTTACAGAATAGAAAGCCAAACTATTCTAAATGATATGCATCATTTTCTGCTAGGAAATGGCTTTGTTTAGGGCATTGACTGTTTTACTCATTCAGAAGGAGCTCTGCATTTCTGTTATAAGCCTCCTTTTCAGCGGCCTGTTCTACAAATTATCCGTTCTGTGTAGTCTAAGGGAAAACTGACAATAAATCCAGCTTTTTGAAGTTACAGGATAAGATACCTTCCAACAGTCTGACCCTTCTAAATATTTTAAACGTTTTGGAGGGTTTTTTTCAGTTTTAAATGCCAGCTGACTCGGCTAAATTAATGGGAATGTATGTAACACCAATAACTACGACGGAGTTGCTGAAGATACCTGCCAGCGTAGCAGAGATTTAAAATCTGTCTTCCAACACAGGTCTTTGCCCAAAGATTTTTACTATACTTCCATCCGTTTGGGAGCTCTGTACTGCAAGACTGCAGCAGTGTTTGGTTTTGGCTTCCACTCCTAAGAGGCGAGGTGTCGTAACACCGGAGCTTTCTTAAGCTATGCAGACAGGACATGAAAAGGCGGTCCAGGCTCCAACTGCAGAAGGACTAGTTCTGTTAGAAAAGCACCTTTCCACAGTCTTTTCTTCCCTTACTCTGGTCTGTTTTCTCTAGATGGTCCAAGTTTTTATTTAAAGTGCTTTAACTGGATATCCCAGTTACAGCTTTGACAGTTTGTTTACAGTTCACATCTGCCTGAGGGCAGTTGAAGGCAAGTTACAGGATAAGTGAGGCAGTTTAGCTGCCAGGAGAAGGATGTGCTGGTAGGATTACTGAGGTTAAAAAAAAAAAAAAAAAAAAAAGCCAGGGAGAATGACATAGCTGGAATTGTACCATGGGTCTGTAATTTTATGCTATGGGAACTCACAGTAGTGTACCACCTTCTCCCCTCCACTCCTGTTTTAACTTAAAGAGAGAAAACTGCTGTGTGTGGAAGAGAAAAATACAGCTGGAAGTATTGGCTGAAAAGGCTTAAATTCTTTTAATTGACAGCAAAACTAAGAGTGGTCTCCCTCTTTTTGAGGCAGTAACATATATATATGTGTATGTGTGTGTGAAATTAATTGTACTGCGGAAATCCCTTTCTTTCCCCACTGACTAGAGATTTAGGTGCCAAAACGAACACCTCACTCTTACATGGCTGAATGCAAGTGGTATGAATCCACTGAATTGATGAAAACATGCCCATCAATTTAGGTGGGTTTTGGGTCAGGCCTTTTGGCTTCTGGTTAAAGGGCTTTTGCGTTCCCATCTGTGGTTTGCAGAGCTGGACCTTTAACTGTGGTAGGGGAGATGCAATGAGCGTTCTGCAAAAGGAGCGGTCTGACTTTGCTTTCTGTGCGCTTTTCCTGCATGCCCCCAGCTTTGCCCCCAGCTTTCTGCCCAGCTCTCTTCTCTTCTGATACATTTGCTAAGCGCCGCTTTCCACAGGGCGCTGCCACTTTCCTGTACCGGAGCCCTCCTGTTGCTGGCTGCCGCGCTGGCGTGGAAAGCAGCGTTGTGCTTCTCCCTGTTTGCTGAGCGCTCCGGTAGCCGCGTGTGCCCGGAGCCGGCCGGGCACTCTGCCGGGGCGGTGGGACCCGGCGCTCCCTGCCAAGGAGGGAAGTAAAACTTCTCGCCTCGGGATGACTTTCGCACGTGCCTCTGGTGCTGCGCTGCAGGGCTGGCAAGGCAAAGGCGTTGTTGTGCTTTGGTTTGTGGTGGCTGCCGAGAGACGCC
>KL286851.1:0-13693 GCA_000699545.1 Podiceps cristatus | reverse complement strand
AGGGAAACTTGGAATGACTGCTTTGCTCGGCAAGGTAACCTCGACCACTTTTTGCCACAGGTGTTTTTATTTTCCAGAAGTTCCTTTTTAATTCATTTTTCATTGTTAAATAACTTTATATTATAACATGGCAGTATTTTGTTACTGGTTGAAGTCGAGATGACATTAGAACATCTACTCAAATAGTAAGTCATCTTTCATTTTTGGAGTTCCTTATAGAACTAACAGAATGCAAATTGCAACTTTTTCAGAATGGGAGGTGGGGACTTCTAGGTGTCTGTTTACAGTATGTAGTTCTCCAGATTTGTAATAATAATTTTCCTTCTGTGAGGCAGTAGTTCTGAAAAAATTATTAAAAATAAAGATACTCTCTAGTTTAAAGCCAGATATGCCTGATTTACGTTATGAAACTGAGTATCTTTGCAAAATATTTTAATTTCTCATAAAAACAGGGAAAGGTTATTAGTATTCTGAAAACTAAATAATGCCTCTTAGTAAATTGCAATGGTATGAAAATACCCTGATAAAAATGCAAGAATATCTTGGATGATCTTTGACCTCTCATTTTCTTAGTTCTAGGATAATTTTTATTTGCATGTGAATAACAGCAAAGTATATGTTTTAATATTTTTTTCAGCTGTGACTCTGAGTGTGTACAGTTTCTTAATTTGTTTAGAGAAATATTAAAACCCTTCCAGCATTTCTCTAAAAGTAGATTTCTCTACTAAGAAGTCTTTGTCGCGATCCCATGAGTAACCAACTTTTATAGCATGTCTCACTGTGCCAACAATTTGTAACAATCCATTTTATTTAAAATAATTTTAAAAGCTCTGCCTTTTGGCAGGCATATAAAGCAAGTATGCCTTTTTAATTTGTGTGTATTTAACAGGAATCAAAGACAAATTCTTAGGTGGATGTAGAAAAATAAAAAGATAATCCTTTTTCTACATGGTTGATCTGTGTATGCATTAGAACACAGTGATAGGTGCAATAAACAGATTTGGGATAAATAGGAAGGATGCAGGAGCCTTATCTATCGTAAGCCACATCTTGAGTCAACCAAAGAAGCAGTGCTTAGAACTTAGAAATATAATAATTAAAATTTATAGGTATGCGCTTTGGAATTAATCCGGGGTAGGTAGGTAGACTTTGCTTTTCGAGGTTAGTCTAAAGTCCTTGTTAAATGGCTTTGTGAAGCTGCACATCTTTCAGCTCACGTGAGGTATGGTCTTTCAACAGATGTCATTTCTTGGAGAGCAAAAAGTGTACCCTCAAAGAGCAAAAGAGGAGAAAGATTCGTCAAAACTCTGTTTTCTCATGGATAATTCTGTTATCTGCTAGTATTTTGGTGACTGAGGTGTTGATGACATGGAGGAAGAAAAAGACCTCACTGATAAATCTTTTATCAATATTTTTACTCTAGCAAAAATAGTTCTAGATTTCTTATAGTTCTAGAAATATGATCTGATTACACATTTTTTTAAGTTTTGATGGATACCATTGTCTAAAACCAGCAATATTGCTTTTGCGAAATCTGAAGTGAGCATATATAGTGTATATTTTGTTTGAGTAGAGAGGATTTATCTTTTGTTAATGAAGAGTTTTGTAGGTGGGTAACTGTTAAGGAAGACTCTTTGGCCTTGAATTTATAAGCAGCTATCTAGGGAAGGTATAAAAATGACAGAGTGACCTCTGGAAATGGTATCCTATCGACAAGCCCTTCTTAGTACAATGTAAACCACTTATTTCTGAAGTAGTAAACTCTTACTTGGCCACAACTAGCACTTTCTTAGTTGTGTGTTTTTGGGGGTTTTTATGTTTTTTGTTTCTTTGTGTTTTTTTTTTTTTTTTTCTCAATATTGTACTTTTATCCTCTTTAGAGAGCTTTCTAGTATACACATATTTTGTAACACTAATAAGATTCTGTTGTATTGCGTAGATGATTTAGGATAATGTCCAAGATGTGGTTCACCGTAATGTTTTAAGGAGTTATAAAGTATTTGCACTCATCTAGATTTTTTTATCATGGTGAGATGATCTGGTTGGATTTCCTTTTTTGAAGAATTTTGCAGATACTGTCAGGTAATTAAGATCTGTACTTCTTTAATTACTTCTTGGCGAGACATTAAATTAAGTCTACCTTAATTTTTGTAACTAACTTGGTTCATGAATTTCTTCAGTTGTTTTGAGGACAGCTTAGGATAGGTTAAATGATTATTTACTACAGACAGTTTTGATCTGCTGTAATAAAAACATGAAGAAACATTAGGTACACTGGATTTCTATAGCAAAAATATTTAACAGTTTTCTTGGCCTATAGAAAGAAAAGTAACAGCAAATGTGCAAAAACCCCCATTTTTTTTCTTCTGAACTCAAGACTGTATTTGTACAACTATTGGTCTAACCATTGGTTTATGGTTGAATGGGTAATGTTTGTACAGCTACAGACACTAAAGTGTTGCATTACACAGTGGTCTGTATTTTATAACCAATCTTAGCTCATACCAAGAGAAAGGAAGTTGACCAGAACATCGTGTAGGTGTTACAGAAGACTAAACTAAATATATGAAAAATGCATCTTGGCATGATAGATGTCATTTATGTCCTCTGTTTTCCAGTTTGTAGGGTTTTAATAATGCAGTAGAGGATAACTGATGGTTACAATTGTGGCATTGAAAGGTTTCCCAGATCCCATCGTTTTTGTATTTTGTGAGCTTCCTTTGGAAAATACTTTTAGATTACATTAAAAAAACAAAAACCCAAGCAACAACAAAAAACAGAAACCACCATTTTAATACATAATTACATTTAAAAAGAAAAAACTTTGGTTTTAGCACAATATAGGGTTCATCTGCATTAGTATTTCAGTTCTTGAGTAAAGAATCTGCTTTTGAGCGAATGTATTGATTGTCCCTGCTTGAAGAGGTGGTTCACATTGTAGCGCACAAACTAGATTTCTTCAGACTGAGCCAGGGAAAGGATTCTGAAAGTGCACCTTGTGCTCTGACTGTTAATAAATATTCAGCCTGAAAAAACCAGAAATGGTCTGAAGTAAATCCCACTGGCATGTGTTCAGGGTCTTGGACAAAACGTTGTTCTGCATTTTGAGAATCTTCTTCCACTGGCCTGCTAAGGTAGGCATAGCCAGAGAGTGCTGGGTGAATAAGCTGGTTTGGTTTTGTACCCGGACACGTCTTATGTGCTGCTGATTATTCAAACTCTGCTTTGAATTCATGTTTTTTGTCTCAAATTATATCCCTGCAACATTTGTTTTTCACAGATTATCTTCATAGATAAATTCATCCATTCAAATTTGTTACCCAGAATTTATCTTTACAGCTGTCCTATAAGGTAGTACAGTAATATTACTCCTACTTTATGGAACTTAGAGGCATCAATACCAAAAGGATGCTTTGGGTGCCCAAGTGAAAATGCCCCTTTTCCTGCTTTTTCCAAGAGGTTAACATTTTGAGTTAAACATTTAGTTTAGAGCTTTGAAACACATTGGAGTGACATCCAGTTGCAGTTGTTGAGGTCACAGTGTGTCTGGGAAGCAGATTTAGAGTTCCTGAGTTTTATAGCCGGATAAATGAGAACCAATAATGTTGCCTACCTGCTGAGAATCACAGAAGAGCTTTGTGGCAGACGTTCCAGTGTTCATTTGTCAGCTGAATACATTTCTTAATTACTGTGTTGGATATTGCCATTTCCAATGTTGTTTTGCTTCTGAAAACTCCAGTTGAAGTGGTTGGTTGATTCCTGCAGGGTTTGCTGGAAGAGCCAGGCTGAAGTAGTAAGCCAGTAAATGACTTGCTGCTACTGAAGGGCGCAGGTCCAGCTTCCCTGCTCTGCATGCATCTTCATCTCCGTATGCTCCTGTCTCTCCTCGACTGTTCTGCAAAGCAGTTAGACGCACCGATATGGTAGAAAACAATACAACTTTTTTCATCTGTATTTGTTTTCTATGCCATGCTAGTAAGTTCAGTTGGCTTATGGAAGTATGTAGTAAGCACCAATGCCGGGAGGAATGAACTAGAAGAACGAAGACTTGCAGATGAGAAAATAGTGCAGAATTTCTCCTCTTTTTTTTCATTTCCCCCCTGTCAATACTTAACGTCTTGTGAAACCATACCCTTAGTACCGATCTTCAGTAGGTTGTCATTGACTTTGCTGTGAGAAGATGAAGTACGCATGTTCCCAGTGACATTACTGCTTTTTCAGTTGGTACAAATTAAATACATATTTGTAGATCCTAGTGTAGGTTCTGGGGCAACATGTTTTAATTAAAGATTTGCTTTTGCATCATTCATGCTCATTTTAACCCCCAGGAGCCTTACCTGTTCCACCCTTTGCTCCAGGCCTAAAATACAACCCAGAGTTCTTTTTAAAGTTTGTCTGGTCCTGCTTATCATATGGCTTAACAGATCTCAGACTGCACTGCGGCTGCTGCTGTCTGGATATACATTCTTGCTGCTTCTCTTGCTCTGCTGATTGTGCAGCCATGGAGTGAGCTCATGCCAAAACTGTCAATTTACTTGCAATTGGTTTTCAGGTGAATAAGCAAGCTGATCCAACCTGCGACTACAGGGCCAGTGTGCAGCTAGAGCTGACGATGCTAGTGAGCAGCTGGCTGCTTTGAGAAAGAATGAGATGTTTACATCAGTTTGTACATGTGTGTTGTAGGACTTCTCTTCAGTAGGTTGCCTGTCTTGGGTCTGGACACCTCTCATCCACTTTTCTTTGATTGCTCCCTCTGTATTGGCAATGTCAGAGCAGAATCTGAGAGAGCAAGACAGACAGCTTTCCTTTTCTGAGATCCTCTGCTTGGCAGCTTTGACATCACTGCCTGAGCATTCACAAAGAGCAACTGGGACAGAAGTCTTCCTTTTAGAACTAACATGTTTTTGGAGGTCCATGAGAGTATCAATAAAAGTGTCTTTTGCCCAGGATTATCCTCCTGTTATTTTTATTTCAGAACTTGTGAATGCCATTACTGTTTAGTGCAATGGTAGAATTGTTATAATTCTAAAATCTAAGCAAACGTGGTTTTACCTGAACAGGGAAATGGTTGAAGACTTTTTGTTACTCTTTTCCCCCCTCTCCCCCATATGCTGAAGACCTTACTTCTGATACAGAAAAACTAGATTGTTAAAATCAGTCAGAACTCTTAAGCGGCAGAAAAAAGGATCTTTCAATGAAAAATGATAGATATTTTATTAATAATAAGTAATGGTACTCAAGCAGCTTATAAAAAAAACACTTAAATCTCCTGCTTCAGCTTCAAGCTGTACAAAGCATTACTTGTATCTTGTTTTTTTTTTTTTTTTTTTTTTTGAGATGTTTATCTGAAATGGAGTTAAAACAGCTCCTGAAATTCTCTCCTTCATAAACCTGTTTGAGCAGTTGTGTCAGTATATACTTTTGGTCATTAAATTTAAAACAAGACTTTTGCTAAGAAGGTCAATGAAACTACTTTCCTTTTGATCTTGCATCCTTGTGGGTGCCTGGATAGTTCTTCTGTAAGAAAAGTTTTACTGGATGAGTCAGTGCACTGAGTCATAGGCAGCATGAAGCCTGTAGTGCTCTAGACTAACTAATTGGTAACAGTCTCAAATTTAATTAAAGCAGAGTTGTCAGCTCTGTGTTACTGATTGACATCCCACTGAAGTATTTTGTTTTTAGCCACTTACATTAATTGTTCTTGGTTGTTAAAATTTGTTTGTTTGAAGATCTTGTTTCTGTTGAATAGATCTGCCATTGCCATTATTTTTTACTGTTCTCTTTATGATTTTTATAGTGCTCATTTAGGGTCTTTTTCTCCTGTTAGGTCACATATTTGATAATTATGCTCTTTACCATGCCTGTGGATTTACAGGTGTTTAGAGTCCTTTGAGGATTTTTAGTTTTCTTCATTAAGAACTGTCTTGTTAGCACTGATGAATATTTTTTCATTTTTCCTTAATTCTTGTAAGCATTATTCAAAAATTCTTAAAAATTAAACTTAATACATTTTTGTGTTGACTTACTGATTACATTTCTGATTTTGTTAGTTTTCATTTCTGTTGTTCATCTTGTGTTGTATCCTGCTTTTTAATAATGAATGGCTTTTCTTTATCTCAGTGCCTGGCCATCATCCCCAGAATGATGGCAGTGGTTTCCACTATCATTGGAGTCTTTCTCTCTCCTGTTCTAGTGTTCTTCTCCTAAGGTCTTTAGATCTGAAGATCTTGCTAAATCACAAGACCATCAGTAATACAGCAGTGGTTTACTTCAGAAGGATCCTTGACCAGGCGTCCAGTCTTTGGCAGTGCCCAACAGCAGGTGCCAATGGAAGCATAACAGGAGGGAAAAATGGAGAATGATTAGTTTTCTACCTTGCATTACCTTTAATGCTCTAACAGTAGTTTGGACGTCCTTGAAGGGGGTAAAAGGTGGGGGGGGAAGTTGAGGGTTGTATTTGTGTAATATCACTGGCGTAATCTTCTTTCCAAGTTTAATCTCTCTAAAAAAATGTGTTAAACACCTCTCTCCACACCATGATGTCCATGGTTTCAATATTTACATGAAAGGCACTTTTTTATTTGTTCCAACTTGGTGCTTGATAATATCATCAGGTTCCCTGAGCTCTTGTATTTTGAGATAAGTGAATCATACCATCTGCTACAGCTGTATAAAAGCAACGTTAATCGTCCTCCACAGAAAATTGCTGGAGCCTTCGGATGTTGGGTAGGACCAGAGAGATGTGTCCTAAGGGACTCCTTTTCCACATTTCTTCTCTTCTTGTCCTCATCTGAGCCCAGTTTTGTATAAAGCAGCAGTGACGGAAGGTGTTCTGTTCTCTCTTGAAACCATCATTCAGTTAGCTCTGAAATTTGTTCTTTGAATGTGATTTTCTTGTTTTTCTGGATTGTAGTTCTCTCTCACATCAACTTTTTCCTAGGAACGCAAAGCTTACTGATGCAGTTCATTCTCAGCCTTCTTCCTTTCTATGGGACTTTCCTCTTCGTGCATTTTTCCTTTATCGTCTTTATCTTGATTTTATCCAGTTCCTTTCCTTGTCTAGCAGTTCTTCCTGTTTCCCCAATTGTACCCTTATTCTCCATCAAAGTATCTATTCATTTGGTTTTGCATAAATTTAAAGTGTTTCTACATTTTTAAATAGGTTTATGGCTGTAACTTTTTCACATAGGTATTTGTTCTATTTAATCAGTCTGTGAAGATGCTTAGATATTTTGAATATGGTCACCAAAATAATATTTATCCTAGAAACTACCAATAAAATTATTTAAGAGGAAAATGCGGCATATTTCAGAGCATTATTTTCAATTTGAAAGAAGCTGTAAAGATTTAAAGCAAAGCTTCCACCTGCCTTACAGTCACTGAGGACAATAAACCTTTACTTGGAGGTATCCAGCTTGTAGACAGAATAAAATGAGGTAAAAATCTTCCATTTCAGCTAAACTTTTCTTACTTTACACAGAAGATTTAAGAAAATATTTCTGTGGTGGAAACATGTAGCTTGGTTTTTAAACTCAGTAATTTGGGAACTGGTCATATTCTGATTTGTACAGTAACAGCAGCAGTAGTATCTTCAGCGATGAAGTTGTGTTTGTTACTTTGTAAACTATTAAAGGCTTTTTCTTATCCAAGTGCATTGTTGCTTATATAATCTTGATTATAGAGTTAAAATTGATAGTTTCCTATATTTGTTCTCATCCCATTTCCCACACACCGTTTGTACATACAAATGTACATATGTTTCTTGGGCTTTAGCGCTTCACATTTTTTTGGGTTAGCTTCTTGCTGGACGGAATCGGTCTGTTCCAAGTTGGAGTACTGAAGATGAAGAAACGAGATTTCTGACCTGTTAATGGGATTTCTGCATCTCAGTGCAGAAATCTGGAAAATCTCACCAGTAGTGCGATTTTTATTTGCTTTATATAGAGGAAATACTCAGGAGTGTTTATGTAACTAATTAATGAAGTCATGCCTTTTTAATTGTATGGGACAATGTTTTCTTCATAATGCAAGCAAATAATTAATGGTGAGAATATCTCTTATTTTTCCCCTATAATTTAATAGAACATTTATGTGAAATATTTAGAGGTTATTTTCTGTGTCCATTGACATATTGCATGTTACAGCCAATGGTTTTGCCTTGCTGTGGTAGAAGGATTACTTTTACAAATGGAGCATAAGATTTCTATCAGATTAGTTTGTTCTTCCAGGCAGGTAAGGAGCAGGAAAAAAAAAAAAAAATCATTAAATGGCATCGGTAACACCAGTCTGGGAAGTATTTGTTAGTCTCTTGGCTGCTGGTAGAGAGAATAACTAGAGAATTAAGACTTAATTTCAGCAAATGTTAAGCAAAAATTGTCTTGTTGACCTCACTGAGTGGGCAAGAGTAAGTGCTCAGAACCTGATGGAGCTGGCATTTAGAAAATCCAGAAGATAAATTTTAACACCTACTGAGGCATGAAACAATTATGGTACCAATTTTAGAATAATTTCAGAGGCTATAATAGTTAAAAATAATTTAACAAACAGTCCAGTAAGTGCACTTGGAAACATACTGTTAGACCCGTGTTTTTAATGGTTTTGTAAAGAATTTTCCTAAGTGGTTTAGGAATGTCTGGCTTTTTTTCTCACCAAGTCAGACTACTTGCTTTAGGATTTTTCTGTTTGAGTTGTATATTAAAATACATTACAAAGCAAAAGAGTGGAATAAAAGGGGGAAGTTATCAAAATCAACCATACAATTATTTTAAGCAAGTATTAGGAATTGTGTAAAACAGTGATTCTTATCACAAGAAATGCATATCCTACACTTATTTTAGGAGAGAGAGCTCCCTGTGGCTAGTTACCATATCAAACCAGCTTTTAAATGTTTAGATGACATTTTTAATGAAATTAAATGAAATTAAATTTAATGAAATTTGGAGTAAAAGGGTGTAAATAATTATAAATGATGGTAATGCCAAGTGTTTTGGTCAGCCATTCTGCATTACTACTGTTCTGTGATGCACCTGAAACTTGAACATCAGGGCCAGCTGTGCCTGTCAGCAGATGCCTGTGAGAACATGCCATCCCTGAATGTGTAGGTACCTATCCTGCTTCAGAAATGATTTCTTCTTGAAATGCTTGCATATACATTCATATCCTGGTTAAGGAGGTTGTAGGGTGAAAGATAACAGTAGTGAATACACTCAATTGATTTGACGTGTTGGTTTATGTTAACTTCCCTATTAAATAGATTTTCACCAGTTTATGTCTACTTTGATCAGAGCAGCTGGGGACAAGTGTAACCCTTCCTTTTGAACGCAAACTGGGTTGTTTTAGTTTAGACTTATCAGCTCCAATCATGGGTTCATATTCTTCTGTTGATATCAGGGTTCATATTCTTCTGTTGATATCAATGAATGTGATAATGGAGTGTTTTTTTTTTTTATTTTTCTTTTATTTTGCAAGTTTAGGAGTTTCCGTCACTCCTTTGCAGTACCGGTGGCCTATGTGGCATTCATGGAATGTTGTCCCTTTTGATTCCTTTTGGAAGTAACCATTAACTCTTAGTTCTGAAACCTACTACATTACATTTTCATGGCTGTGGAACAAATGTTAATGCTGAAAGAGGAGAGAGGCTGAAAATAATGTTCCTTTTAAAACAAATTTACATGGTAAAAATCTTTTGCTGTCTTTTTTTTCTTAATTTTATTGGTCACATTCAACACGTTCCTCTACTGGCAAGTTTTGGTGTAAATACCCGTTGCATTCAGTGCTTTCAATATCTGAATTTTATTCATGTCTTATTTTGGTGGTAATTACCAGTTGTGTGGTGTGTGTGTTATTTTGAGTGTTAACCTTTTTGTGAAAGGATTCTGTATGTAATGATACAACAGGCTTACGTTGTGATGTTTAGAGATGCCCCTTTTTTGACTATCTATATTCTTAGTTTAAAGAATATAAATATGTATATTCTTAGTTTAAAGAATATAAAATGCCTGTGCATCTTACCAGGAGACTTGGAGAATGTGTTTGTGCTTACTTGTTGGTTAAGGAACTTTACTGGTCTGTCCTACACAGGATACTTAAATTTGCAGTGCCTGTAAGTGCTAGCTCTTCATCAGAGTGGGGCACGTTTTCTGTGTTGCTGTAGTGTAGAGATTTGCAATCTTTGTTCTTATGTAAGTTTCAAAATTAGTTATTTTCGCTGGTTTCTTCAACAGAAGCTGTATCAAATTGCTTGGATTTTCTAGAGGATCTCTGTGGCTTCATATCCTGTGTTGTGACACGCTACTTTTTTAGCAGAAGTACAATATCTATTGGATAGAGTAGGGTGAAATCTCTTTTCTATTCTGTTCTCACTGAGCTGCTTTCATGCAGGTACTTAAGAATAAAATTTCTGCTCACCAATGCTGTCAAAAGTAATTTGCAGAGTTAGAGGTGATATAAAATTGTTACTGCTTTTTAATTTTTCTTTTTGTGCAACTAACTTTTGGATGGAAATACAGGATAAAGCTAACAGCTGTGAAACTAACAGACCCATCTAGTTGTGCTCGTTATTCCAAGACAACTAAGCACGCTGGCATGTTCATAACATTAAACCCATGAATTGTCTTTTGGAGGTAAATGAAACTACGTCTGAAGGTAAACATGTTTAATTGGTTTGCTCTGAGGGAGATAACTACTAATCTGTGCAATAACATGGAATTGTTATCTGGATGGCCTTTTGTACTCTGTCACACTTATTTATTTGATCTTAAGTTAGATAATAAGTTCATTTGAAAAGAACTGCATTGTATGTGTGTACAGTTCATAAAGCAAATCAGTTTTGCTAATGGTAATTCCTTTGGCCTCTAATGATCATGGCATACAAGCGACGTCGTAGCAAAAGTGAGTAAAACAATTTGCAGGCAAAAAATAGACAAAGGGGAGCAAGAAAGTTTTTTTGTATTTACACGCTTTTTTCTTGTGATGAAAACTGGTTTATTTCCCGTGTGTTTGTAGGGGTTTTTAAAACAGTATTTTACATGGATTGTGGCATGTTAAGTAGCATTGCTCCAGTTTGTTGTGTTTTAAACAAATGCTGTGTTAGAACGGGTAGATTCAACTGCTGTCTGTATCTAGTTTGTGTCATTTAGATATAGTTACTCTCTGCTGCTTGTTTCTGCCATAAGAACTAACAGAGATGAGTCAAATCAGCTCCTTGTTTTGTAACGTGCTGCCACAGGTAGTTTGTACTTGGTAAACAAAGAGCATTGTCAGAATAAGAAGAGTTTGGTATGCTGCCTCTTTCCAGCTCTTGGCTTATGATAGTATCTCTGCTGTCACATTGAAATGCAAGCAATTAGTTTAACAACTTCAATCTCAAATATATCTTATTATGTTCTTAATGCGCTTGTTTATTCTTTTTGTAAATAACAGCTGAATGCCTTCTTTTAAGACATAATACTCCACCCCCAAAAATTTGCTTAACTTAGTCATGGCATTGTGTTCCATGATTTCCAGCATTGTGTGTTATATTAAAGTACAGAAGTAATACAACTGAGAATGTGTTTTTTTTTTTTTTTTTTTGCTTTAAAAAGGAAGTAAAGGGACATTTGTTCAGACTACAGATTGTGGCTGCATGTTCTTTTTCACTGACTTATGTCAACACCACAGACACTTTAAACATGTTTTATTACTATAATTACATGTTGCTGATTAGGACTACTTATACTCTATTGAACCAGCTGCAGAGTTTCCACAAGAGGGTGGAGGTTCCTGGTGTTCGATTATATGCTCTGAAGGGCTGAGTTGGTGCCTTATGTAATCAATGAATTATATGAAGACTGTATAGTTCTACAAGTTTTTTATGCTCATTACTTTTGCCAGTGGTGAATGACAAGATTTTTCTCAGGGTCTGTATTATGTTTTGATTGCTGTATTAATGTAATAGAGTATTAAAGTAAATGATAAGTCATACTGTTCTCACTAGGAGTTTGAACTTATATTTGTGATAGGAAATTAATCTGGTTTTAATTGCCCATGAGTCTGAAGGATGTTCCTTTTTGTAAAACTGATCTCACATAAATATAAATCAGTAACTGCCTGTTCTTTAATTATGTATTAGTGTATTGTACCTGCATACTAGATGAGAATATGAGCATGTCCAGTTACACAGTGTATTGGAGGTCTTTAAATCTTATCTGCTCTATGAAGTTTAGTAGCACTGCATTTATAACTACTGAGAAATGTACTGTCTGTTGTGTGTATTAGAGTGACTATGTTTAGCTACGGTAAGACAGTCATTCACTTTATAAGTAACTCCATGGGGATTTTTGACAATATGGAAAGCAGTTGCTGTAAAACATACTATAAAATTACAGAAGTATTTAAAAAAAAAGTCATTGTAAAGAATTTTGAGATATTTTGATGTAAAATAAAAATTGTATCAATTATTTGAGAATATTTTTCAGTATTTCATAAATATGTCTGAATGCAACCATGGTCAAAAAATATTGTATTAATTTCATGAAAAGTTGACTAATATAACTTGCATTCTCAGTAGCAGTGACTCTTCTTCCCCTACCACTTTACATTTGACCTTTTCCCTCCTCAGGTGGAGATAATTTCTGCTAAAAGTAATGTAAAATTTCTAGGAAGGACACTGAAATATGTTGGGACCAAGTGATTTGCACAAAATATTTTTATTGGCTTTAGGTTGTCAATCCGCAAGACTTAGGTGTCCAAAAGATTAGTGCTGTTTAGCACTATCTGCACTCATGAATTGTAAGGATAAATTCTACTAATACTGTTGTTGCCATACTGCAAATTATGCAGTGATATAAAGTAGGAATTTGAGCCAGTGCAGTTGCCTCTT
This sequence comes from Podiceps cristatus, assembly GCA_000699545.1. Taxonomy (NCBI): domain Eukaryota; kingdom Metazoa; phylum Chordata; class Aves; order Podicipediformes; family Podicipedidae; genus Podiceps; species Podiceps cristatus. Next base: position 834 of record KL286851.1, on the reverse strand, counting down.
TTTTAGAAAGCATTGTAAACAAGGCTGATGGTCAAATCCGGGAACATGATTTCTGGTGATATTTAAACTTAGCTCTCTATTCGTATATCCATTTATGTAATTTGTTTGGATACTAGTAAATCTTCAAATGACTGGAACAAGGTTGGGTTGATCAAAGCAATACAAAAATGACATGCAGAAAATAGCATAACATCATGGCGTGCCAAATCTTTTAATAAGTCACAATATTAGCAGACACAATTAGCATCCAGTGCAAGATATGGGCATCAACTAAGGTCTGGAGGTCCTTTGGTCATTTGGCTCTTACACTGGGCTACAGCACAATGTTATCCTTTGTTGCTACAGACAGTCTCTTGACAGCGCATCCTTGCAGTGGTCTGTGCTTGTAAGTAAAACATCCCTTTTTATACAGTTTAGTCCTTTTTTTAAATTTTTTTTCCGGTATGTAAAGAAGGTATTATCAGAATGGTATTTGACTACGTCTGTGTTAGGGAAGCAAATGCTACTTGATAAATTAACATGAACTGGCAGGATGAGGGTATAAATCTGTTGCACGCTTGCTCAAACTCTGGTAATGATCTATTCTACTCATTAACCCAACCATCTGCAAATAGAAAAGGATCTAAATTGCATGCTGCCTTTCGCAACTCCACACGCTGCATCCCGTTCCAGTGTTGTACTGAAGCGTTTGTATCCTGAACAGGAAGCAAATAGTTGGCAGGTGTGACGTTTTTGAAAAAATGCTGATCCTTCCTAGAGCTGACGTAAAGTAGCCTGGGTTCACTAACACCAAAAGGAAACTAATACCAAGCTGAGTGTTGCGGTGGACACGGC
>KL286849.1:11789-39634 GCA_000699545.1 Podiceps cristatus | reverse complement strand
TGGATACATTCAAGGTCAGGTTGGATGTGGCACTGGGCAACCTGATAGATGGCCCAGCTCATGGCAGGGGGGTTGGACTAGATGGCCTTTAATGGTCCCTTCCCGCCTGGATTATTCTATGATTCTATGAAAGTAAAGACTTTTTAATCTCTGAATGAGAATGGCAAATTTACCACTTTACTTTTAATTGAGGATAATGCACAGGACCATCTTCACTATGATCATCTGGCACTTTTTCTATCTGCTTTTTACATAACTTAACTTGAACATCCTCAGGCTAAGAATTCTATCATGTTTCTGCCTGGAAATGGCTGCGGACACTTCAAATGCATCTGCAATGCAGATTTAATAAATCCTAACTTTAGTGCTTTTTGTGCTTGCATATGTTGAATCAAGTTCCTGAAAGTAATTATCAAAACATTTATGTCTCCAAAAAGCTTTATGGAGTCTACCCAGCCTCAGTTCCTAGCAGTGTGGCTGTAAAATAATGTTAAAAGGGGATGACAGTGTTAGGCATAAATTCTTACTCCTGCTCCATTGAAGCCATTTCTGGATCGTTTGAGAGGCAGCTTGTTCTGGGTACAAGGAAAAAGAGGTAGTAGTAAACATTTCTTCTGCATTTATTTCTTTCTCATTTTAAATATGACATCAACTTCGGGGGATGTAATAACTAACTGTAGTGAGTATCCTCAACAGCACAAACACACAAATGTTATTGATAGGAAAGTAGTCAGCTTAGTGCCTGCAACACAAATTAGTCCAAGCAATAAATTTTTAAGCTATTTCTTTAAGTTAGGGAAGGGAAATGCACTACAGTGACTTCATACATCCAACAATAACAATAATCAGTGATGCCTCATATGAATATTTAGTTCCCCTTTCACCTGCTATACCACAGCCTGCACTTTTAAATGAAAGGAGTAACAAGAAAGAAGCTTTCTTCCACAGTTTTCATTGTCATATACTACAATGCATTTGAAAATGTTTGAATAGAAGGGATAGAACCTGCATTTCAAGGTTTGGCAGGCCTCTCTTCTTTTGTTTAACAAAATATTCAGGCGGTATCAGATAACTATTTATGTGAATTTACTGCTTCTGAGGCAGTCTAACTGCTACAATGAAAAAGCAGTGGCCAGTGTTTTGGGTATTTCTCTGTGGCTGTTTTAAAAGCTAATCTCAGGAGAACTGGAGGAAAACACGTACCGCAAAAGGGAGAACTTAAGAAAAACTACAACAAAGAAGAAGCGGTAAGCTGAAAATTCTGAAGTGCACAAACCAAAAGTAAGAGATTGAAAAGAAACTTCAAAACCTCAAAATCTTTGATTACAAAAACCACAGGGAAAATGTCATACTAGAACTGACAGACACCGCTCCCTTCTCCAGAATGCTGTGTATGACACACGTGAAAAAAAGTGCACTGGACACTTCCTAAGCTCTGCTCAGTGAGTCAAGGACTGTGTCTTTCCAGTTTAGGATTTCTATGGTACTTTACACCATACTGCCTCCGTATGTTAAAAGTCAAAGCACTGAGTTGCAAGTTTAAATCATCTGATCATCAGCTGACACTGATTAATTAAGTGACTATAGACAATATAGTATTAGCAAGAGTTAATCCACCAACTCATCTAACCAACCCTGGAAATAAAGTAAAAGTTACCTACCTACCTTAACCAAGAATGAGGTACAATAACTATCCCTAAATTTGTAAAAAATAATTTTTAAAAAGACCTACCTCCTAAAAACTTTATGAATCATCTGACATAATGGGTGAAGGGTAGAAAATGTTTAATGAACCATTTTAATGGAGTAAAAAAGTGATTTCAGACATCCCCATTATTTACAGAAACAATCATCAAAAAATTGCAAAAATGTTTTTATAGTGTAAGGGTATGACTATTCCTTACTGAGACCCAACAGTACAAAAGCAGGCTGCTTACAGTGAGAGGGGAAGTCAATTCACAAATGTGGCAACTTACACAGTAATTGAAACTATGAGCTGAGTGCTGTACCAAACACATAACATACTACTGCATTCAATCCATTCCTGTCAACCAAGTAAATACAATGCCAGCATCGAGCTGAAAGCTATCTTACTTAGCTGTTTCTGAAGTTTCCCTCAGCTCTTCATCCAGTCTGCATGAGCAAAAGTTATTGATATAAAGAAACAAAGAAGCAAGCAGAGCATAAGAGAGAAGCAGAGCAACAGCAGAGCAAAGAACAAATAAAGTACATGCTTCTAAAATAGGCACCCAGTATTACGCACTGACCCTAAAGCTCTTCAGTTCAGTTTGATACCCTTGTGCTCAAACACTTTTAATTTGTAACTCCTTGTTTAGCTTATTTGGAGGCAGAAAGAGAAAAGCAGCAGGGATCTGAGGCATGCCCAGTGGACAGAGCTGAAAGCACTGAGTTGCTCTATCAGATAGTATTAAACTAGCTGCAGCCTTGGCCAAGTCAAGGACATTTACAGCTGAGTAAGTTTTATTTGCAAGGGAGTGAAAGAGTGAGATTCCACATCATTGCAAGTCCTCTCTCATTCAGCTGTTGAGGTCGCCTGCAAGTGAAAGACTGTCACACAGATTCACTCCATTATGATCAGCAGCAGGGGCCAGAAAGCAAGTTTTACCTCATTCTTCTCTTAATACACTTCTCTTCATCATACCTTACAAGATAAGAGTGGGTGAAGGAAGAAAAAAGATGTACAAGTTCATATGATGCAACAGGCACACTGTATCTCACTCCAGTAAAAACTACCATACCACCACACAACACAAATCCTCGCATAACCCTACGTACTTCCTGCACGTGGGACCCCTCATGACCATAGTGATACTTCTGTTCTTGCCAATGGAGCAATTATGAAGCCGAAAGCTGAATTTTATTTTATTTTGCAACAGGAATCTTTCTCAATTTGCAGCAGAAGGGAAGCTATCAGCTGAACACTGCTCTTCTCCCTGTGGCACAGGAATTACCACTCACAGTGCCTTTAATGCGCACTCCCACTAAAGCTTCTTATCCCGACATCTTGAAGATGCTTGCCACCGGTGGGAACATTTGTCACCTTCTGATTTTTTAATTCAGCAAAATCATGACTTCTCATCTGGCTGCTGATGACATGAAGTAGGCAGTTCCCTAAAATTTCTTAAGCTCCAAGTCCTAAAGTATCTTTGGTACTGGTGTTGTGGTCATTTCACCTCTGGTCTGAGAGGTGAATGGACTTTCCAAACATTTTTCAGTCTACACGGAAGAAAAGAGGTGTGTAACATAGATGTGTGTACTGCTCACAGACAGCGCAGCAGTAAAACACAGCAAGGAAGCAGAGAGAGAAACATGCTGAAGTATATAAGGTTAAGGTTTGTATTGACAGAAACTGTAACTAACTAAAATGTCTACAGGAACTAAAAGGAAGAGAGGGAAGGAGGAATGGATGGAGGGAGGACAAAAAAAATTTAGGGATGTTGAAACATTCTGGACATCTCTTTATCAGGTGACCAATGACCTCTGTGCTCCACATTCTTAGCATCACCCCACCTCTAAAGAAGTTTCAGCAGCAAATAAATTTGAGTGAAAGTCATGATGATCCCTGATTTCACGACTGTAATTTACTGTTTTTACAAGTGCCACTGCAAGAACTGAGCTTCCCGCTTGCTCCCTGGAACTGACACAAGTATCGGAGCAACCATCACCCCCATGAAGGAAGTTACGCTGCTTTCACAGCTACTGTGAGGCAGGTGTGAAAACCCCTGCCTGGGTTGAAGAGATCTGCGACAGCACCAGAAGAAGTGTTCCTCATAACTAGTCACTGACAAACTATAAGGAAAAGACAATTATACTTGTGTATAATTGTATACTTGTGTATACTTATCAGAATACTTTCTAGTACAGAACGTTCACCCGTTCAAAACCTAGGACATTTGATAAAAATAATAATAATAAAAAAGCATTCCTGAACAGTGTATCTTTTTAACAATGATCCACATGAAAACCATGATTGATTTCCAAGGTTTTCAGTCTTGGTATACCATTTCAGTTTGTTGTTTTCAGGTCTGAAAAAAAGCCAGTTGAGGTGAGCAATTCAAATCAACTTCCCACAATTTATTAATAGATAACCTTCCTTTAGAAATACCTTCATTTAAAAAAATGTTATACATAAGAAGCAAGAACTGAGACACTGTCTTTCAGAGGTTCTGGGTTAAATCATGAAAATCAACAAGACACAATGAACCTATGGACTCTCCGTAGTTTTCTACAGGCTATCTTTGAATTATTGTTTCAGTTCAAAGCTCTCATCAGTATGACTAATACTTAAAAAACCTTTTACAAATGGAAGTAAATGTTATAGAAAAATATAGCATAGGTGATACATGTGGAAGGGTTGAACTTTTTTCCTGTTTTCCTTCTGGGTTGCACTTGGTGAGTGAACAATCTGTTCCAATTATGATTATAGAGCCATAGGGTTATGAAAAGACCCTGAGTCTGAAGGTTCTTTTTCATGTTACCAGCTGCATCATTTAGTCCAGCACAAAAACTTTATCTTCCTGTAACCACCAGTTCCCCTAGCAGTATTTATTTATTGTGCTTTGTGTTTCAATTATACAGTGGTTTTCTTCTTCTAAGTTTGACAGTTGAATTTTTGTGGGACAACATATAAACATTCATAACAATACCAGGAATGGGCTGGAAACACTACTATTAGTGTTCGGAAAAGACTCAGAAACACTACTATTAGTCTGTGGAAATAGTTACCACTACAAGTACATGCTTACTGTACATCACTTACTTGACAATACTATCTGGTATGTGCACGTATTCCATTGGAATCATCTCACGAAGTTCTGCCAATGTGTTGACGTACTGTATCTTACTGCTGAACTTAGAGCTAAAACACAGAAACCACACATTAATTGACTTTCCCCCTAAAATATTTTATGATATATTAAAAAAAAAGCATGTACTTAATGTATTAAATGATGTTATTCATATTTTTGTTATTTATATTTCAATCACAGAGTTCAGCTGATCCTGAGCATACTTCAGGTTCAGTGAGGCTGAAATCAAGTCTAAACTTTTTGCTGTTCTTTGCTTAGGCTGAATCACAGTATTTGGGACAACATCATAAGTTGTAATGGCTACATACTAGGCAATGCCATTAGTTTTACAGTTCGAAGGACATGTATTCAAATTCTGAAAAGAATCAAATCCCCTATAGCATACGTGAGAAGCATATGTGAGAAGCATTCATTTAATGTGGTCATGATGAATTAACATCAAGTGACTGTGATGAATTAGCATTTGTATTTGACACATTCTCAATCAAACATAATAAAACTGAACTTCATTTGTTTAGGTGAGTACAAATCTGCGTATGTGCATGTCTATGCTTACTACAGGGCCTTCTTACAAAAAAAAATAAATAAGGCTATTCACTTGTCTAACCTTAATTATTTGATATGTATCAGCTTATGGTAAGTCTATCTTTCTCATTTGGCTCATAAATCAGTTTTCCAAATTTAGCTCTGGTTGTATTTAGATAGTATTTTAACATCAGTAACAGTGATGAATGTATATTAACTGTAAATGTCCTTAAGCGCAGGCCATGAAAACCAGAACACACTCTTCCTATTTACTGCTGATTTGAGGGTATGACCAGACAACATGAAACAGATCTTGAGCAGAAAGTTTCTGCCTCTCCCCTTACCATATGTATCTTCCTAATAAGGTAAAGTGAGACAACTGAAATGGGAATATTTGAAGGTACTGTGAAGAGCTGTTTAAGCTCATCCATTTTATTTTGTCTCTGTATCAGATTAGCATCACTAGGCACACACACTGTAGGAGGCCAACGGTCACGTCTTAAGATGCATGAATCATTCACCACTGTCCAGTCAAAGCCATAACATACCGATGATTCTTAGCGTTTTATCCAAAACATCAATCATAATCTGCATCATCTGAACTGCCAGCTAAAGTAACTTCTCAAGCGTAAGCCAATCAGAAGCTTCTGAAGACCAGAGGGGAAGGGAGACTAAGGGTGGGGAGGGCATAATTAATTTTTCAATTTGAGGATTCTCCTGGGTCCACTAATTCCACTACAGTGACTGATTTCTGAGTAATTGCTTCATGTGGGAGTCTGTGTCTGGGCATCGCAAACACATGACTGAAATCAGAAATCCTTGTTTCTTTCAGACTTCAGGGGGGCACTTTTGGTGCGCTGCCAATAGCGGTAAAATTCCTGTTATTTAAATATTTCCACTGAATGTCAAATATCTTTCACAGACACCTGTTTTATTAGAAATCTAATTTTTTATTTAACATAGCTAAAATGTGAATATCTGGTCCATAAAGAGTATCTAGGACCTATCTCTGCAACCACTAGTTCTTTCATCCTGAGTATTCAGACAACTGTTTAATGTTTGTCAGTCAAGATGAATCTCAGACACCACTGAATGACCTTGCCAAGCTTTTGAGGTAGAATTGACTGTAGCACACCCTCAGTGACTTGACTGTCCCCTACCATTCTGTTGTCTTTCAGTTTCTTGATTCCTACTGTTTTGTCCTGCCTCTCAGATGAAACAGAATTAAAATAATGTTGCTCATACTTAGCTATCTCATTGAAATCTCTCCTTGCCTTGGGATCAATTAATTTCTTACTCTAAAATTCCTACCATGCATGTCAGTGGTTTGGTGAACAGCTCAGGGCTAGCAAACTAAACTACAGCCATCAGCTTTCAATCTAATAAAGTTTCTATCATATTTTTACTTTTTTTTTTTTTTTTTTTTTACTGAATTGACTGTCTTTTCATGCCTCCTGGAGTTTTTTACTCAGCTTTCTCATAGTTCTCCTCTGTCCTTGGTGGGTGTTCAAACATCTTATGTCATCTTCCACAAAGTCACACTGGCCATGTGTCCTTTCCACCTTTTTTTCAGCTCCTGTTTGCACTTCACTTTCTCTCGCACAGACTCAATCTACTTGGCTGAAATAGAGAGTTTTAACTGGTCTCTACTGCATCTAGTTTTCCACTGCTATTTTGCTTTGCCAAACTATTTAGAGCAACCCTTTTCTCCAGTTTGGCAATGCAAAACCTCTATCCATTTTTTCTCAGTACAGTCATTCTTAATAGCTGTCTAATGAATTGAAACAGATGTGGCATATTTGATTTTTTTAAAATTTTGCTACCTACTTTTCCTCTGGGAGCGAACAGGATGCCAAAAGAAATAGCTCAGACACCACAAGCAACTCAGTGAATCCCCATCATTACTGTCAATAATTCCAAGTATTGTTTCCCTGTTACTCTGATACTTTTAATTGTCTTTACTTTTAATTGATTCTACCTGGTATTAAAGACACCACATCTGAAGAAGCAGCTCCATTATGACACTGCCTGTCACACTTTGGCAGTGATGGGAGAACTCAGTCAGGACAGAGCACCCTTTGACAGATACCTCCAGTGTCCTCATTTGCAGCCTGGGCCAGACCTCTCTTAGGTCTGTCATGACACGTTATTCACTGTGTGGCTTTCGTAGGCAATGTCTCTTCTCTTGCCTGAGGCAACTCTTTCTCACACCTGTCAGTCTGCTCTCCCTGATCTCAGGATGTCAATTGCATACTTGCTCATCTTCTTCAACAACTTGTGTGGTCTTCAGGATCTGTAACATTTCTTTGCTTTTTTACTAACCACAGCATTATTTTTGGTGGCATAAAACCTTCTTTGGAACTGGAACTCCTATGCCTTCAAACAACTCAGGGTGCTGGCAGTCCTCTTGGATAAGCAGTAACTATTTTTTTTTTAAACCCAGAACTGTAGCTTCATCTTGTCCTGTAGCCAGGATTCTTTTTTTTATGAGGTGATTATCATTACATGCAGACTCATTTTCTATATGCCTTTCAGCTAGGCTTGGAACAAAGACAACTTTAAGGGTCTAAATTCCCTGTTCTGCATACACTTACAGTTTTATGATATCATGCCTGTGACGTCTGCAACTAGATACTCATCTAAATCAGGTTGGGGTTTTTTTCTACTCACTTCAGGAAAGTAAACTTCAACTGTCAAAATTCCAACATAAACTGAAAAATGAGTACTCTTCAGTGAAAGATTAACAGCCATGTCTGATGAGTGCTTCTGTATGCTTAGGGACATAGAAAATCACTAGTATTCACTACGTACCTTATAAAAGGTCGTGTCACAGCCAAAATTGTCCTGATAAACCATGACGGATGAACAATTATAAATGATTTCAAATTCTTCCGTAATCTAAGTAAAAAAGAAACGGTTTATTAAAAACAAAACAAAAACAAAAACCCAAGAAAACATAAAGCATATAGAAGGATCATATACAGTGAACACTGCCATACAGGGGACCAATAGAAATGGAGAGTGTTTAAAATAGTGGCTGTGGATCAGAAAGGAAAATACTACTCACCGTCGATCAATCATCTGGTAACATTTTTTCATCCAACCCAATCCAGGCATCCTCCTTCTTGGTGTTGCACCATTCAAGTAGACAATCATATAGTCTTCAGCTACCATCAGCTCTAAGGTACTGATTACATAGCTGATAAAAGTACAGAAGTAAGCGAGCACATACTTTATGTTATCTACTTAAGCCCAGAATGAATCAGTCAACTAAGATTAAACTGAGACAGACTGAGCAATTTATGACAAGACAGTGTTTTCTTTTACTTTAAACAAAAGCAAACATTTAGCACTGGTCACAACACTACCTGTAGAGGTATAACTAGAAAATCACAATCTTGTCTGCATCTTCAGAAATCTGTGGTTTCTTTACGAAGATACAGATTCATAGTGAGTTTTCAAATCTCACAGTTGACTTTGCTTTCTTTCTAAAATCACGAGATTTTGCAAGGGAGAGTGCAGTAGGACCATATGAAGTTCTGGGAACTTCTGGGGTAACTGTTGAGAAACTTCACTATTAATCGTCATGTTTGTTCAATGCAAAAATACTCATACTACTGCTACTGGGTCTGTGACTGCCAACTACAAAGACTTTGAATCTCAAGGCTGATAAAACTCGTACATCAACCTGCCTTCTGACAAGACAGAGCGCTCCATAGCATGACCTCACTTGTGAGCACTCATTAAATTCCTCAGCTCAGCAATGATAATTCAGACAGAATAGTGCTCTTGGGGCCAAATTCACCCTACCTAGAAGAGCACAGTACTCAGTTATGTGAAAGGGTAGCTTTAAATTCTTGTCCTGGACTATATATGCAGATGCTCTGCTCTGTTTCAGCAGTCCATACCTCACTTGGGAGTTATTCATCACAGGAATGTTCAAATTGTTCTCTCTACTGTCACACTGCAAGGTAAGTCCATGTAAAAACTACAGTGAAAAAACATGAGTAACACCTTAAAAACCTGAATGCCTGAGTGCGCTCACTACAAAAGGCAGCTCTGTCCCTGAATATAATGGCCCCTTTCACAGGCATATGGGAATGACTCAATCGAATCTGACCCTTGAATTCCTTAAAGATGAAGTTTCTTTAAAAGAAGAGTAGGAAATCTAGTTCTCAAATAGAGTGATATTTTACCTGGGCATAAAGCAGGCAGCGATTAACTGACCAGTTCCATGCATTTGATAAATCCCATCTAAATTCCTACTCACTGAATGCTTTTCACTGCTCTCTTTCTCACCTTGCGGTTGTGCATTTCCTGCTTTTGCCTGACATTTGTGACGGCTCATGTCTAAAAGTGAAATATCAAAGCAAGGGATTGTATGGACATTCTGACCCAAGGAGCTTAATTTAACCGAACCTACTGTTTGACAGGTTATGAAATTAGCCCTTCCCATAGGGCACAACATCTAGTGCTTTGAAGGCAGACACTGAAACAACAGAAAAGCGTTTGTAAGTACAGAAGTGTGTATATGCACTTCTGAAAACACTCGCAGCCTTTCAGTTATACAAACAGAGACAATCTGATAAATGTCTATGTTTGCCTAGGTGCAAAGGGAATTGTGAATATTATGACTGATCAGTTATAATAAGAACAAACATGCATACTTCTCATCAGGAATAAGAGGAATGTTATAACAAAAAGGAATCTCTACTAGTTTTTTAGTCAGATCTCACTTATCTCATGTAGTTCCACTCAACAGCTTTTATTCACAAATTAGACCATTTGCCATTTTAGGGATGCTGAGGTCTCTTGAAAACCTTATCTAACTGGTAATTTCTTCATTATTTGAAAAGATGGACAAGAGTTTTTCTGATTGACTAGAATAATTCACTCACTCTGGAAGCAAAAAGTGCTGGGTTTGAATTTCAAAGTGTAGTTTTTCAAGTTGTGATTCTTTTAAAAAACTTCTAATCTCTACACTCTACCAGGTAGCCACAAATGAAATAGCAGAATTTTCTGTGTGGATCTGCATAATCTAGAAGAAATGCTGTAGAAGATGCTGTCTCAAGAGTTTTGGCTCAAATCCAACTCCTAGAAGACAGTTCTACAGGATTAGACAAGGTAACGAATAGGAACAAGGTAACTGGAAATATGAAGGGATTCATGCAATTAATATGCAATTAATAGGCATACAATTGAAAGAAAGGGGTGACCTGACTTTACCTTGTTGTCTTTACAGGGAAGCAAGAGTCTATAAACCTTAAATTTTAAGCTGAAGGTTCACAGCCAGCCTGAACTCCCTCTTATACTACTACCCCGGAAGAAGACAGTGAGTTATAAAATTGAATTTGGCACTATCCTCAAGTGATGTGGAAAAGCCTCTTAAGGCTTTGAAAGGCTTTCTCTGCAAAGTCCATTTACCACTATGGTAAATCTATCTATGAACAAGGGTCTTGGGTGAAGTCAAAAAACAACTATTTAATGTCAGTCATGGTTACTCTCAGTTTTGTTCCCTACTTATCAAGTTAAAACCACTGTAGTAATTCCTCCCCTCTATATCACCAGGCATTGTGTAAATCATTACTGTCAATGACAGGGGGGTCTTAGAGGCTCTGCCATACAAATGCTAGCAGTTGGTCTGACCTGGAACTAAAGCACTCAATCTCATTTTTCACATGTAGACACAATGTTGAAAGCACTGGCTGTCATCACATGAATCTTCAAGGGCAGGAGTTTTAAGGAGCCTGGGTTTGTGCTCATGGTGCCTTGTAAGCTGCAAATAGTGAAGGCCAGGCCTCTGCTGGCTTTAGAATTGACTTATGGGGTTTTAGCACAGAAAACACTGTGAATGATTGATTTTTTAACAGCTGTAAGTGGAAGTAGCTGGAGGCACTTCAGGGAAGTGCTGCCTTCACAATTTTTTGGCTGCCAAACCAAGTTGCTATTAGGTGTAATTTTCCTGTGATAAATTTGGGTTCATGTGGCCAAATCTGTGTCCTGCTCAACTGGCCCCTGCGATTTGTAACTGAATCAGAAGGAGCTGGAGTCAGGAAAAAATACTTATAGAGGCATTCGTGTCAGCAACTGTCATTTATCCTGTATTTTTAAAACAAGTGTCACAAAATGGTTCTGTGACTCCTAAACACAGCCACAGCATATATTAAAAATAGGTTATATAGTGATACATCATGATAATATATAATAAACAATGAACAGTGAACACCAGTCTGTCTGCTGATTGTTCTCAGCTGGAACAATCAAGGGCTGGAAATCACTAGCGAAATACTGCTATGACTGCAGGCCCAAGAAGCTGAAGATACTGCATTCCTTGACATTTAGGGAGACACTATAATCAGATCTGGTCCTGACAAGTATGCCTTAGTTTGGGAGGGTGAGTAGGTAAAGAATACCAAAATAATAATCCACTGAGCAGTTTATCTAAAACTGCTATTTTCCTTGTCATTCAGGTCACACCCCTTCTAAATAACAAAATTACCTCTTAATTAAAGACAGGTTATCTCTCACTACATAATTATGAGTACTAACTCAAAAGACACTGTCACATTGCTCACGTATCACTCACAGGAAAAGATTTTCCATGACATAATTGTAATCAGTTCGACTGCTGTCTGGCAAGAAGCATGCTGCAAACACAATGATAGCGTTCAGACCATCACCATAGTAGCCTGTGGAAAAAAACGAAAAGGTATTTTTATCTTTGTCCAAGGCTCTTAACAAAACAGATATAAAACGAAATCTCAAAGTCCTGTAACAGAGCTACTATGCTTACTGCTGAAGACCACCAAAAATGTATGAACTATCATCAAATGATAAGGAAGTAGGACAGTCAGTTATGTTGAATTTCTGAAAAACACACTTAGCAAAACTATTAGTAAACTTTTTATAGACACCAGCAAAAAAATCTTTATTCTACTTTGTAAATAATACTATCTTGTCTAAACTCCTGGTTCACTGTAGCTCAACAGTAATCATGCACTGAATGCTCACCTTGGGCCAAGGAATAAGGAGCAAAAGAAAATATCCTACATTTGTTACCCTGCATCTTTTAAACGATGTTTCACAAAGTCTCATAATCCAGTCTCAGTCAGCTTGCACAGCTCCAATGGCTTCAGCATATCACAATTATGACTGCACCTCACTATACCTCTCCCAAGGATCCCTTAAATCCCTTGCTGAAAGTTTTGTATAAAATGCTTTTTCACCTCAGACACTGCAGTTGTCCAATGCTGGCATTCTCTGGGCTGCACCACCATCTAACGAGAGCTGTAAACACTCAAAACTGCAGCACTACCATTCTGGGGTCCAGGACAGTTGCTTGGTACCTCAAAGAACTTTATTTTTTCCCCATAATGGATTAATGCTGGATAATCTTCTCCACAGCCCTTTGCAGCTGCTATGGATTTCTGTATTATTGACAATAAATACAAAATATTCCTGCATTGCCGTTGAAAGTTTTGTTTAAAAGATATGTGCAATCAGGAGGCAATTTTAAAGATGCTGTAGAAATAGTTGTAGGCAGACAGCACTCATGACCCACAAAGACAGATGCTGGATATACTTACAGAATGACTTGAAAGCCTTCCAAAAGAGGCTAGGAGAAACTAACCACAAGGGAGAAATAACATTTGAGAAGGAAACCCTGAATCTCCCTCAGAGATAGGAACACTTTCCTGACAAAACTGAAGCATAATACCAGCACCTGTATCACACTTTCGTAAGGAGATTTTAAGACTTTTACAGTGTTTTTTCAATACTAGAGAGCAGCATCCAAGCCTAAGTCAATGCTCATAGAACTTTTTTTCATTGTAGCCAGCTGAGCAAAGCAAAATCCTCTATGGAAAGAGACAGATAATACACAATGTCTGTGTGCTAACCAGGGAAGAACTTTGTTTTCTTCTCTCTCACTCAATACCTAAGTTGAGTCTCCACTAGCTGAAATAAGGAGAGATGTTTATGTCAAGGAAGTAATTTCTTAGATGGTGTTGTAGAAATCTTCAAAGAATCCAGAATCCCTGACAAAATGGGTGCTTCAAGGCACTTGACCATGAAATAATCCATGTCAAGGAGAACCACAGCTGATTAATCTCAACACTATCCCAGTCATAAGGACATGCACAGCGGTGCTCTCTGTTCAGAGCTCCCAGCTGTTTCTTAAAGGACAGGAAAACACCACTGCTTCCCCAGTTACAAAGGGGAGCAAAAGAAGGATAAATCTCAGAGAAAAATGTGCATGTCAGAATTAAGTCTCTTGCCTTGAACCATATTATTTTAAGTTAAGGCTTGGCAAAACAACCTCCTGAAGGATTATGATGGACTTTCTTCTTTATGATTTTGATTTGATTTGACTAAATATAATACGTTAGATAAGTTGATACGTATTGTTGATGGTAACACCAACACTGAGTTGAGAATGCTAGCTAGCCTAGACCTCATCCACTGAGGAATCATTTGGACACTGCAGGAAGCTTTCTGTCCTTAGCCTTAACACTATCGTTCTATGATCCTGGCATCTCCTGTCTTCCCAGCACTGTGAAGCAGCTTTTCTTCTGTCTCCCAAAGGCCAGCTAATTGACAGCTGGGCTTCCAGAGCTAGAGAAGCCACTGTACAATGGCAGCCCAGCATATGTCTACTGTCTTCTCCAGTCTCACAGTGCAGTGTTGCACTCCACCCTGATGGAGGACACAGACAGGCAGAAGAGCTCAAGATTAGAGCTGGAGTTCAAGTCCAAGGGCAATGTGGATATAACCACTTTAAACCATGTGACATGGCATGGTGTGTCATAGCTCCAGCTCGTGTTAGGATCCAGGAAACATGGAAAGCCTGTCTGTAGATACAGATATGAGTGATTGACTTTGGTGTCCCAGTGAGGACACCAAGGTCAAATTCAAAAAGTAGCTTTGCATTTTCTAGCAAGGATGTACATGGGAAGGTACATGTCCTGTTTTCAGCAGTTTTACGAGTTAAGAAATAAAGAGAAAGGAACTGAGAAGGCAGAGTAAGAGAAAGCCTGAGTAAGTTGGGACTGATCAGCCTTGAGAAGAGAAGACTAAGGGGGGACCTAATTAAAGTTTATAATCAGCCGAAGCAGGGGATGCAGGGGGAATCAGCCAGCCCCGTTTCAGTGGTCTGTGGGGATAGGACAAGGGGCAATGGCTGCAAGCTGGAACACAGGAAGTTCCGCACCAACATGCGGAAAAACTTTTTCACAGTGAGGGTGACAGAGCACTGGAATAGGCTGCCCAGGGAGGTGGTGGAGTCTCCTTCACTGGAGATATTCAAGACCCGCCTGGACGCCTATCTCAGTGATATGTCCTAGGGAGCCTGCTTTGGCAGGGGGGTTGGACCCGATGATCTCTCGAGGTCCCTTCCAACCCCTACAATTCTATGATTCTATGAACTCTACCTCCCACACTTATAATTTAATAATACTCTCTGTTATGTTTCCATCTTCTGAATAGACCCACATACTTTCAAAGAGACAGTACTCATTTCGCCTATCCCATCCTAGCTCATCCCTCAGCTAAATCATTACAGAATAAAGCAGTATTGTTCCCCACCTCAGCTTTACAAAAGGGAGATTTCCTTTTATGCATAAATTTTAAAATCCTTAAAAGACTTTCAGGACAATTTATATCATGCTGTCATAAAACAATCTGTCCAGCTGGCTCAGAGTTTGGCAGCGAGAGCACATTGTGGCAGGTGTGTCCACTAAATTACACAGCACAGTTTGCAGTTCATGTAAAGCAAAACAATTATATGCAGATGCCGCCTCACAGCACACAGAAGAAAAACCCACAGATAAATCTAAGCCACTTTTTCTTACACATGCTTGTAGACAAGGAATGTTCACCCAAGGGAGAAGTGCTTTTTAATTCATCACTAGAAGCCAGTAAAAGCCGTTTGTCCAAATTCTCAGTCAGCCTACGCAAAGAGAAAGATTCTCTAAGAAATTTCTACATCAACATATGTAGAAGGCAATCTCACACCTGGACTGCCAAGTCTATTCTCCCCTTTCCTATTTGTGGCTGCCATCTAGATTCTGCATTTGAAGTTATCTGTCATTTGGCAGGGAGGAATGTTCAGTAGATCACTGAATCATCAAGAGATGCTTGACCTGACTTGCAATTACATAATTTTAGCTAGAATCTGTTCTTAATCTTGAGGTTAAAGGAAAAATTCCTGGCCCTCTAGAGCACTCCAAAGATACTAAAATATCACCAAAAGGAACATCATACAGAATAGGCCTAGGCACCATACTGTAGAAACTGTTCAAGCTGTCAGAAGTTTTCCCATGATCAATGCATTAAAATGATTTCATTTCCACATATTCAGTCTGCCACGTCATAAACACAGAATTCACTAGTCCTTAACTCGCTTTGATATGGCTAAATTTCAGTGGAAATTTCCAATTTAGCCAGCGGTGGGCTAAAACTTACCATTACATCTCACACCATTTCTTTTACAATGGCTAAGTTACTGACCAGGACCCATTCAAAAGTAAAGGAAATGTAATGTTCTTTATCTTAGATTGGAGTGATCTAACAAAACAAGGTGTCAGACATGTAAAATTTGAACCCTGATTATTTTACACTGGGAACTGAGCTGAATGACCTAGACTGTCATCAATTACTGTATATTATTATGTTCTTCATAGCTGCTATCAGAGATGTCCGCCACTGGAACTAGTCCTGTTCAACAGTCAGGCAGTGCTCCATTAAGAACTACTACTCCATTCACTAAAATGGTCTGGTATTTATTTTTCATAAAGGCTGGTATAAATAAATACATCAGCATCTAGTAGGAACAGTACATGACAGTTTTTACCACAAACGCACCTAGACTAGCTTACAGCATACAAAGAACATATAAATAAACACCATTAGCAAGGCCTCAAAATATTTTATGTTTGTTTCCTAATTATGCCATCTGTGTCTGTTTGCTAAACTGTGCCTGACATGTCATCACATTCATAAATCTTTGATGGTGGTGTTATAGTGGCAAAATGCTTGGAGGTTTAAACGTCTTTATTAATTCTGGCTAAATCTTCTGCACACTGGCCACTATGAACATCCGTAGGCCAGCATTTAGCTGCTTTTAATGTAAATGTGCAAATTTGAGAATCACATCCTCAGGTAATATAATTAAGCATAATTTATTTATGTCACTTTTACCAGACAGCAATTCCGACACTGAAAATATACTGGAAACAATGGTTTACCTTTAAATGATGTTATGGATCAGAAAGACTGTGACAGAAGCATCCTCATATAAACTCACAAATCTTATCTCTGAGAATGCTAAGTTACCTGCCTCAGTTTTTGCAGGAACAGAACAACTCTTCCTTACTTAATGCCTTACTTAACAGCTAGCAAACAGCATCCCCCAAACATACAGAACCCAAAGATAATCTAAACCTGAGACACCAAGGAAAAGGCACTTAAAAAGCTTTCCTTCATTTTATTCCTTCAATATCTATAGTAATATTTATCCATTTGAATTAATTTCTACAGAAGTCTGTTAGTAAGACCAGAACTACAAATTCTCTGAGGAGGTTAGGGAGCAGATAAGCAAAGGAGACAATACAGCAAGCATACAAGGTCATTTTCCTGCTTTAAATGTTTTCTTTGATATGCTATTTGATAATCATTAACAAATCACATGAAAAAAAGCATAAAACAGTTGCTGATGAAATGCTGACAGCTATAAATGGCAGAAAAATAACATAAGGAGCTTAGCCAGATGAATGGAAGCCCCAGGGAAAACTGTATTTTTTCTTTTGCTACTCTACTTGTTTAGATCTGTGCACCCACATACATCATTCAACAAATCACAGCACTATACTTCCTCATGCAAATGTTTTTGCCAAAATCCACAGAAAAAAAGTTTTCTTTTTTTCCCCCTGTAGGACAAAAGGTTTTTTCCTTACTCTAAGATAGTTTTAGCCTACAATGACCAGACTGTTACTGACATGTGTATGTCATTATATTTGTTGCTCCTGAAATTGCTTTGTATTTAAAATACTCATTAGTCATTGCCACACTGAACTGAAAGCCAGGTTGATATCAGCCATGGCTGAAAAATAAACTCTCTTTCCCCTTGCCAGTATTATAAATGAACTAAAGTAGAAATAAATCATGCTTAATAAAGCATGAAGTTTTTACATCAATCTAAAAAATGCATTCAGGGTTTTCCTACCTCCATGTGAAATGACCTTTTTGTAAGGTTCAATGACTTTCATATCAATTCTTTGTTCTTGTTCTCCAATAACCACCGTTCTCCATAACCTGTTGTCCTCTCGCTCCTCTTCAGCTGTGTACTCTGGAATTGATTCAGACTCCTCCTGGGAAGCATCCTTAGTAGCAGCCTGCTCTTCTGAAAAATAAAATTGTATGTATTACATCTTCCTGTAAAAGCTCTAAATATTTTCTGTTACATACATTTGTAACGGATGACTGAAATCAACTGGATTTTTACAGACTCTGCTGTATCTACACTGGTATAAGTAAGAGCAGAATTTGATCAATTAACAGTCCATAAATGAGGTGTCCATTTGTTTAAATATTTCATCATTGTGAACACTGAAAGAACAGCAGCAATTAGCACTACGCAGAATACCGCTAAAGGATTTTGCATTTTTGAATACAGTTAGTAAAACTGATCAGCTGCTCATCAGAGGTACTGCACTGTAGGTCTTTAAAATTTTTTTGTATTGTGGGCATGAGAACCATACTAAAAAGGAAAACAGGGAACTAAAAGTGAACACAGCACTGATTCTTGTCTAGAGAGGAATTACCACAGAGCTACAGCTTCTCAACTTCCCTCCCGTTTGTCTCCTATCTCTTCACATCTGGCACCAGCAAATACGAAGAACACACATCTTCCTCTGCTTCAGCCATGAGATAAAGCTGATGCCTCATATACCTTAAGCTCTGTATTTTCATCCCTCAGGGCCTTTTGGTTGAGGTTAAATACCAGTTCTCTCCCTGATGCAAAGTGCAGAGCAGCCAGGCAATCCAGCCTGTTCACACCAGCTCCCATGAGCGAACAGGTGCATGTAAGTCCACAGACACAGTGATCAGAACAAATAAACTGCATGGCTGACAAGAGACCATGAAGTCTCATAGCACAGCCTCTCTGCTGGATGCTCTTAGTTTCAGAAAAGTTGAGAGGTAATTAACAAAATCATCTACATTTCCATTGCACATTGACAAGATGACTCTTAACAAATTTAACTGCATTCCAGTTTTTCAAAATTAATGGCTGGTTATAGAGAAAGTGATATGAAAAGGGATTCTGTCCACAGCTGGAATTATTTCATTTCCTTCTTTACTTATTGGTACAACATACCATTTTCTCCATGGGAAAAAAAAAAAAATCCCTCTTTCGTTCTATTATTCTTGCTGAAGCATCTTCGCCTTTTGGCTGTGTGCATATTGTTATCATCATAGTAAAGATTCTATACATTTTAGGCATTACACATTATTTGAAGTAAACAAATAAAATCAATTGTTCTTTTTAAAATATTATTCTGCTTTTGCAGTCATAAGTAAGAGCAGAATTTGATCATGTCAGTCAGTAAACGAGGTAAGAGTAAATAAAGATATGAGATACATAATGACAGATATGTGTGTACATAAAAAGCTGATCAGACGTATTATTTAAAAATACCAAAGATCTACGGAAGTTAAGAATAAACTAAAAGAAGCAATTTTAATTGACAAGAAGAAGTAAAGAATAGAATGTTTCACAGATGTCCTCAAACTTTTCCATGTATTGGTTTATCTTGGGATGCCTCTTTGATTAATGCTGCTTCTTGAACTACTCACACAAATGGAAGTACATGATCCTTAAGATACACCAGTTTATCATAAGAATTAAATCAATTACCTTTACGAAATCAGAAATAAGATTGTACACTGTATATATACCACATATATCTACACACATAGAACCTATGGGCACATACACATACTATTAATTTGTAAAACTGATTTCTGCATTAAAACCCATCAATAATACCACCAAATTTCCCAAGAATATCAAGTTCCCCAAAAGACAAAAAAAGCTTCGATTTTTTTAAAAATTAGATACTAGGTTGAGCACACATTTGTTGTTACGATAGGACTAATGAAGTCTGAATTTCTACTGGTGCCTGTCTTGTACTCTCTGTCCCTAGTATAAAGTATTATTAGGGAATAATACTGACAGAAGGTACCCCTTCTCTGAGGTAGATTCTCCCATATGCAGCAAAAGCTGAGACTATCACCAATTCTTTTTGTTACCTAATTCCTGCCTGCTAAAATATTTCACCTCCTATCTCACTGTCTAACCAGCCAATGAGCTAAAAACATATTCAAGTAAAATTGTATTAATGGTGGAAACAAGAGAAGAAAATCAATACATACATACATGTGCACACATAAAGTGACCACATCAGCCTTTTTTACTTAGGAAAGAGTTTGAGAAGACCTAAGGCTAGGAGGAAGAACAGACTGCAAAAGGTGATTGTTTTTTCAAGGATTCAAAACTATTTCAAAATGGTTTCACAGTTGCTTCTCAGTTGATTATATATTGTTGAACTGAAGTATGTACTCATGCCTCCTCTGGGTACAATGCTCATGGTCTTAGCATTCAGTTTTGAAATATCACATATTCCGTGATACTGGGAACAAGCTTACAAAACGCAGCACCCTGTTCCCTCCAAACCAAGATATCATAATGCAATTTTGTGTGATGTTAATCTTGTAATCTGGGAAACAATACGAAAACTCATGCGTGCAGTCAAGCTTTGACAGGTCATCACAGGGTGGTCCATTCCTTTAAGGATACGGGGTCCCCGTGGGATGCTATTACGCAGCTCAGGTGCTTTCAGAATAGATAGATGCAATTATTGGAACAGTGTAGGAAAACTGGCTAGTCAGTCACTTCCTTGGAGGGTGGAAAGAGCATGGCTAAGGGAGAGAACTATATCTGGCAGAACAGCTTTAGTGAAAAGAGGCTGGGCTAGGTAACTGTCAGACTAACGCTGGAATTGTAATTGGGATTTGATAATTTTTTGGTGGTGAAACTGCAAATGATGAAAAATGATGAAAAGAGATCCTGATAAAACACATAATGCTGGAACTGGCCAAATATACAACATTTTATTGTATTAGATCGATTCCTCCTCGTGAGGAAGTGGCTATGCATTAGTGCGTGGTGTGTTTATTTTGCAGAGAAAGATGCACCAGTGTGAAATTCAGAAAGGAAATAAATATCTTCAGACAAAATAATAAACACTCTTTTACATTCCAAATAATACTGACTTCGGGGGAAGCCTTCACCTATATGCACATATGGTTTTCAGAAATGCGATTTTTATGTCATCTAATGTAATAATCATAAAATGCTCATTTCAGAAACAAGAGGAGGTTCTGCAAGAGAATGTTTAAATGCAAGGTATAGTGACAAAAAGAACCCCTGTGAAACTGATGATCAGCCAATCTCTAAATAGTTCAGGTGCCAGTTTAAGACAAGTACTGTACTATTTCCACTCTCATCTGTTTTCTTGCACATTGCAGTTGTGATGATTCTTCTTCATCATTCTTTTAAACAAATGGGTTTCAGTATTTCTTGTGTTACAGATCCAACAGTTTTCCAGAAATGAGGTGCACCCCTGAATCATGACTACAGTCTTCTCAGTCACCTTTTATGGTTCAAATGGACCTTCAGCAGTCTGAGTGTGACAAGCTAAAAATCACTGTTCTCCACAGTCTCAACAGCTATGTCTTCTTAGTATTTACTTCCCTGGGTAACAGTCTAGAAACACTGATCTGTGGGACATTACAGGTGCTGGTAACAGCAGAGCACATACTCCTTAACAACAGAGTGACAGAAGTACAAAGATAACAAAGGCTATTTACCATGCAAATAAACCATTCTGCACTAGTTCTTAAGACTATACTCTTAGCTAACAGATTCATGTAATATATAGCCTACTTATTTTATTGCTGGCCTGTTTTGATATGATGCGTTTTTTTTTTTTTTTCTATTCTCTGTTCCTGGGTTACCTAACTGGAGGACATTTTGCCAATTAAGTATGTCTAAAATCAAACTACACAACTGTAAAAATGTCACCAAAAACACAGGCACCTTGAGTTCTTCTTCATTTAGGAGTTTGGGGAAACTGATCCAACCTTAGCAATTGAATGAATCATCACATTCAGAAAGCAATAAAAAAAGCTAGGGAGAAATGCTTGCCATAAATATAACTGCCACCAAAATCACTGGAGTTGAATTTATTTACTTGAGAGCTTAAAGGCAAAATCTGTTACACTGCAGACAGAGATTTCTGCTCTCACGCAGTGGTCACAACAGTCTAAAACTACAAGCACACACTGTTCTGTGTATGAGCATGGGGATATGTGTGTGTGTGTATGCGCGTCTGCGTTAGTTTTAACCTTTGCTACAAAATATTCTAACCATCCAGCAACTCATCACTATGCTCTGCATATACCCATAAGGAAATCAGCCTTCTAATAAGAAGCGACATTAGAGACACTCATGCATGATTGAGTATACAGTAATGCCTCTTTAGCAATATCACTTAAGCTGATGCAACTGTTCCTGTATGCTCAAAAGAGCATACAATTTTTAAATTATAGTGACCTCACTAGCAACAGAGAATTTAAATGCAAGGGAACATTCAGCTTAAATGGATTCATTTTATAGTTCCTTTCTGTTACAGATTGTAAAATGGTTACACTCATTTTCCTGTCAAATAGCTTATGATCTTTATGTATTTACATTCATGAACGCAGTTCTTAGATGGTTCTTAGGGTACTAGGAAGGAATGAGTGGAATCACCCTATTTTGTACATCATGGGGGTAAGTAAAGTGAGCAACACAGCACAAAACAATTTTACATCACATGAGAAAAAATCATTAATATGCAAAGGAAAAGTGAAGTATCCATTGCACACTTCAGTGTGTATCTATACTGTACAACCAGCCCTCCTGAGAAAGCATATTTAAATTGGTGGACCAGGAATTCAGTTGTTCCATCACCTGAGTTAGCTTTATCGTGCCACACACATACCTTTCATGTCTCAGCTTTCCAAACATACATGGGAGTCAAAAAATAGACCTTTCCCACTAACAAAAGACCTCTCTCACCCCACTGTCTCCTTCATTTCCACACTGCAAGCTCTTTGGTGCAGCTTATGCCAGCCACCATATTTTGCAGAAGGTTATATCCCCAAGTACTACTGATGTAACTGTAACCTATAGCTGGCCAGAGCTGTGCGAAGGTGCAGTTAGCTATAGTGTTCTCTACAACACAGCAACTGCTTTCTGCTTCTTGAACAACTCTTTTCAGGCAAGTCCTATGGTATTAGACAAAAACAGGACTTTGAGTTTGATTCTGTCTAGGTAGCTTTTCTTGTTTTATTTGATCAGCTATACTATTTCTTTCTGCACTCTGCATAAGGAGAAATGTATTACTTCACACGGGAAGAAAAGTTAAAAAATAGCAGACAGTAAAAGTATCTGGACACCTAGCTTTAATTCTCAAATGCTTTAACCATACTCATAGACTGACAGACATGAGACTGACCGTGAAAGCGGTAAGAAACAGAGATGAACTCTGCATTTACAATCCAGAACACTACCTTGTCCAGTGTATTCAAAAGAGTCTGCTTCATCAGGAGTGTCAAGGTCATCTACATTGATGTCAATTTCATCTGGAGTATCCAAATTATCATCAGAAAGTACAGACCCTTCACTCTGGTCCAAAGAGAGATTGATATTTGGAGCAGTGAGCTTTATCCTTCTGGGATGGGAACCATTAAGATCAAGAGAATTGGGAGGTTCTGAAAAAAAGACGAAGAAAAAAAGAACTTTATCTCCTCTGCATACAATGCATCTCCCAGATACTTAAGAATCACCTTCAAACACACTGGGACAGATCAGTTTTAGTAACACCAAGCCATTTAAGACGACTTAATATAAACCACAAATATCAACTTTATTATTTAAAGAAATAAAACAAGTCTCTACAGGAATGGCAGACGTAGCTTGGAGTGCTTAAATTATGCAAAATCCAGGTTCACCTTTTTGCAACCATCAGACGAAAATCAAGCCTTGGACATGCCTACCACGTTTAATAATTTAAAGAGCAACATTTGAGTTATGAACCAAAATTCATATGAGTGAAAATGTGTTGTAAGAACTTTTCTTATGCACTTGCTGCTGTTTGAATGATGCTAATTTGCAAGTAGCGATGTCTTTAGTTTTAACTATACCATATCATATTCAATACAGTAACAGAAATAAAAATACCTCTGAGTCTTTTAATCGGTCTTAAATAAAAGTAGTCTTCAAGAGGACAAAGACTGGGTATGGTATTGCCCCTTGCCACTGCATTACGTGGCACATTTCAAGCTGTTCTGTCTTAAGTATTCTAACGCTAACTTAGTTCACTTACACAGTAGTCAAATATGAAATAAATAATAGACACTACTTAAACTTCACAAGGACCAAACAAGTGATAACAACAATGCACAAGGGAAAATGGCATACTACAATTATCATTTCTCAAGTGAAGAAGAAAATTGACTAAATAAAGTGAACTCAACACTTTTTAACACTGAACAGATTCTTTACCAGCACAGAAACATCCTTCTCACTGCATAATTAAATGCCAAGGGAATAAAACATAATTAAGAAAATGAGTAAGAGCTTCTCTCACCAGGTCTCATCTCTGTAGAACTGGGGCTTAATACACCCTCAGAAAAGGGGATGTCCATTCCCACATCCTCTTGTACCAACCTGAGAGGTAAAATAGAAAGCAAAATCTCAGAGATGCACAGGTTGACTTTGCTACCAACACAGCTCATGCGATCTCACGTGGAACTGAAATTTTCCTCAACATAGCCAGTTCAGAATTGATGTGAGAAAGGGACACAGATGTTGCAATTCTACGGTGCAGTTCTTATCCCTTATTTATGCACATGTCTATAGAGCCTTTGGAGACTATGGGTCACACATAGCTACTTTTACTTCGATCAAAACATAGCACTGAGTAATAACAGACTGGCAAACAGCAATGTTTCTTATTTTATACAGATGAAGTTGGCCTTTTTGTCATCTGGCAAACCAGACACATCATGCAGGGAGCTTCAGCTACTCTATGCAAACTGCACACCACAGCTAAGGGTTCCATAACAGTGTTTTCATTGCTGTACATACAGGTACTGTATTGCAAAAATGAGAATGTGAGTGGGTTTTTTTATTCTTTGGACATCATTTGTACTTTAGAGCATTTCTGACCCAAATCAGTCATTCTGTAATACTGAAACAGCTGATGTTTTGCATTGGAAGAGTACAGGAAGCATGAAAGTGAGAACTAAAACTACATTACAGATTTTCAAAGATAAGATGTTGCAAAATCCTTCCTAGACTGCATTTTTAGGAAGATACTAATAAATTACATTTAATGTATCTACATCAGGCAAGTAAAAGGCATTAAGTGGAGAAAATAATAACAAAAGGGTTTGAATGGTTAAAGCAAATCAGCTTGAACTGTTTTCACGTCTATTTTCTATTCAAGTGTTTTACAAAATGTTTGGTGGGAGGATGGTTCAACTGCAGAAAGGAAACAACATCTTACATTTTCAGGACACTCTTGACAGCTTCCAAACTATTTGCATTAAAAATGTACGACTCAAAAAAAGCTTAGTTTAGTTTATCAGAATAATTATAGCATTTTTTTCTGTATTCCTGTTTCAAACTCTTTTATTTTAAAAAAAAATATTTCTTCAAAGAAGCTCAAGAACAGACAATTTTTACACTTCAATTAACAGAGCTGTGATGAGAGCAAAGAAGGTAATTTTCCCTGCCACAGCATCAGCTAGCTCTGTTCGAATGACTCAGCTGAACGGGTCTGAAGAGACTTGGCTTGTCGCTCCTGCTGTTTCTTCCTGCCCTCGCTTTCCCCATGAGGACTACCCTCATTATTTGACTGTGTGAAGACAAGACTCTTCTGGCCAAGCAGAGTATAATTCCTGTGATTTCTTGTTAATTTCATATAGATTATATGTAAATGTGTACATGTAGGTCTGCCTGTAAGTGACCCGAAGGCTTCCCTATGCTTAAAGTGGCGAAAGATCTTTACCTCAAGCCCCATACCATCGAATTCCCAACACAGACAGGCGAACTACTGAACTCCCCCTATTCCTGTGAGGTCATAGAGAATACAGAGAACATAAAGCTAGGGTCAAACATATTTGTGTCACTCAACTCATGACCAGGCCTTGTCTGATGATAAAAACAGACACACATTAATCTTGATAATTTTACTAGATTGTACTGTAGAGTACATCTTTCACAAACACAGAAATTAACTGCTTAATGATTTCTACAAAACACGTCAATTCTGGAACATGTTTAATTACTGTCAAATAAAGCTTGAAACACTCTCTCTGTGGATACACAATAGAACAGTAAAGAAATTTGATCAAACTATCCTGCTAATGAAAAAAAAAAGGAATAGTACAAATTGTCTGTAATGTACCATTTCGTTGTTTGTTTTTTTTTTTTCTGCTCTGAAGCATCATCTGTGTTCAGAAGCTGTACAAAAAAACTGATACACAGAATATCATCACAATTTACTTTGAAAATGTAAATAAATCATTAGATACTACGGCTTTTTTGGTGTCTGCTCAATTCATAGTAAACTATGTGTAATGAAGTCTAATTTATTCATCTGAATTCAGCAGAGACAAATCTGAATTCTAACAAAGCACTGTAAGTAAGAGCTGTGTAAGTAAGAAACCATAGTGGTGGAAACAGTGTAGGGAAAGGGTCAATACTTCTAATCCATTTTAAATTCAGATTAAGATTTCATTTGGGGCTTTATTAACCTCTCCAAATACAAAAGTATGAAACATTCTTGGATTAAAGCAGCCCAAGGACTACTGAAATGACGACTTAGGGTGCTCAAGGGTGTGTAGTTTGGCTGGATAGAATAGGGGTTTGATACTAACTTATCAACCATTCATTTATAAAATGTCTCACAGCCTTATCACACCAAATGACAATTCCTTACTGAACAAGCTTCAGAAATCACTCAGGAAATTATTTGAAAGGAAATGCACTTCTTCCAAGATGTCTGAAGGGTAAACTACAGGAGGACAGTGAATTTTCAGGATTTCTGTATGAAAAAGAAACAGTATTCTCTGCAGTAAGCCTGTAAAAATGTTTGAACAGAATTAAGATCATCTTCTCTTCTGTATGGTAAGAGCATAACTGAGTTGTGTATACTCTATCCCTACAGAAACAGTGACAATTATCATCCGAATAAAGTGTTTTCCCACAAGTAATTAATTCAGAATTTGAGTTGTTTAAAATTTTTACAATGCCTGTGCCAGAATCATCCTAAATCATGACATTTCTAGAATTGCCTCAAGACTGCTTTTGTCCCTGTGGCATCTTTTATCATTTTTTTTTCTAAAAATGCATATGTGCTTGGAGTTGGCATTGCTGCTTCCTCTAGAATTTCTTACACTTTCACAACACAGATTTCAAATGTTTTTCTGCTTTCAGTGTGACCACTATGGCTGAATTAAACCAAAATTTTCTATTACATTTGTGTTTACAAGAATGGTACATTTCTATGGGTTTGAAAGATGAATGTGTTTCATATCCTTTTGTTTGAATTTCTACTGAAATACAGCTACTGCTACAGGCAATATACTCAAAAAATAGCCCTCGCTTAGGGATTACAAGTAAACAGCATCAGAATTCGTCTGAGAAGCTCTAGCTTTTCTTTGATGGCACAGTGTTTCTAATGTAAATAATCCATATCATTCATATTGGAATACTTGATTTGAGAAGCAAGTGTCTGCAGTGCTGAAAGATCTGGGACAGGCAGGTATTAAAAACCAGTACAAGCCCAGTTACCAAAAGCATTGCTGACACAAGGTTATCCATTGTATTTTCAATCACATAAAAGATTTTTTTTTTGAGATTAGATTTCTTTTTTTTTTAAAAAAAAAAAAAAAAGTGTCAGGTTCTCATTTACTGACAAATAAACAGTCAATGGGCTTTTCAGAGAAGAGTCTGACTCCAGAGTTAGTCATAGTTTTCCAGATCCCTTGTGCTTTACCAAAAACAGATTAAAAAATCCTTGCCAGACATACATACTTTATGTTCAGTGAAAGTTCATATCTTTTAAAAGCCATAGTTAACATTCATCCAGTCATAAATTAATAGGGAATACAGGTTTCTTTCAAATCTGGTGTGTTTAGGAAGCCAGTCACAGGGTATGGCTTCTGTGACATTGTACCTCAACATGACTCCAGACACCTCATCAGTGTGAGAATGAGCAAGATATGGATGAAGTTTGTTCTCTACAGACATAGCTCCAGTTTCTGATGGATTTTGAGACCAAGCTATGCTGAGTAGCTTAACACCTTGCAGAGTAATTT
>JMFS01126844.1:0-11793 GCA_000699545.1 Podiceps cristatus | reverse complement strand
ATCGTAGAAGGCCACTAGGTTGGTCAGGCAAAGGACTCAAATAGTTCATAAGCACTGTAGAAGTGAGAGCTGTGTGAAGTAGTTTTATAAACCGGGTTGAGGAGCTCAGAGATTCTTGTGTTTCTTTTAGTTGCTCGGGTGTGCTTCTTCCTCACTACACACTGAGGGTGTAGGATGGATTCAACCCAGATCGCACGGATAAGCAGTGGGCAGCCATGAGACCTGCCTCATCGCACTCCTGCGGCTGCAGACAGTGTGCCAAAGCTGCGGGCATGTTCAGCAGATGGCTGGGACCACGTGAGGCATGCCGGAGCACATGGAGTCATCATCAACATCTAGGCACAGGCAGGTAAGAGAGATAGATATTCCCTCTAACATGCACAGCCAGTCTATTTGGGGATTAAAATACAGATTTAAGAAAAAAAGTCAACCCAAAAATATTTGGCAGAGAAAACAGGACACTGACACCAGAAACAAAACTACCACAAGAATCTTGTATGAAAGGCTACCCCCAAATAGTCAGAAGCATCTCTGAATTGCATTGGTATTTCCACGTCTGTGTTCCTAGTCCTCTAAAAGTCTTGCTGCTTCTTTTTCTTCTTTCGCTTAGACAGTCACATGCCTGTGAAGTGTTTTGCCTGACTTGGGAGGGAAATACACTCCTCTGCTTTTCTATGCTAGATTATCAATTATGTTAAAGACTTCTCTGCCTACTAATGAGAGAAGGAGAGGATGAGCTTTCACTGAGAACTTTTCTTTGAAGTGAAAACCTTTAGTAGAGCCCTCTCATTTCTAAGGATGCTGTAATCATCTTGATGGGAGGAAAAAAAAAGGATTCTGGATCTGTACCTATCTTCCTCCCACTCTTCCCCTCATTTTCCCTCTCCCTCTCCTTTATGCACACGTGCACGTGCACACGCATACACACACACACACACTCTCTATGGGCTATGGAAGTAACCTAAAATGCAGTTATTTTCCTAACTGCACATTTACATCCACATGGGTACAGTGATTTTTTCAAAATGGCCCATACCTGTAACACATGCACACCAACACTCACACACCACACTTCAAGGACTTTACTTTTATTCTTTTCAGTACACTTTTATAGTTTTGACCTTTATTTTCCACTCGCATCCTGTTAAATCTTTTGCAAATGAATTTTATAGACACAAATATTTGCTCTAAAGGAATCTGGAATTATAAACACCCACACTCAAGGAGACTTTACTTTAAACATGAAGGCTTTGCTATGGAAATACTTGCATTCTTCACTCAGGGAATAAAATCTGCATCTTGCCTGACTGCTTCCAAGCTGGCAGCACAGCTCGAGTTACAATTATTCACCATAATTCCCCGTGATAGAAGTATACTGACAATAATCAATTCAAATGCATTCAGATAAATAAACTTAAAGTAAATGCATATTGCTGGAGGATGATCAGCAAGCAGAAAAAAGCCTGATAGCCTGATACGTTATTTCTTGGGAATAGCTCTCTCTGCCCTTATGCTGATACATTTTTTGGAAACACTTTAATGCAGTTCCTACAATTAGTGAGTACTTCATAATCACCTTCTAGAGAACGAAATCTCTCAGTCACACTCAGCTTGATTTTGCAGGCATCATAGTGTAAATCATCCTTGTACCAGCAGAAGGAAGGTTGCGGGGTGGGGTGGGGGGCTCTAAAACGTTGCCAGGCAGCATCCCTGTCAGTTCCACCTAGCATTTGAGAAATACTAGTGGAATCCTGGTCTCGCTGAAGCCTGTGGGCATTTTGACAGCCGCTCCCCCAGCAATCCAGCTAGGGAAACTGCTTCATTCACACTCGGGAGGGGAGGCCAGCAGTGAGGTATGAGGGGACAGAGTCAGGTGCTCCTTTCCTCCCCTGGGTGAGGAGGTCACCCGTGGGCCGTGTCTCGCCTGGGGAGGCAGCAGGCAGCTCTCTCCCAGGCATTTCACTTCTGCCCTGCGCTAGCAAAGCCCCTCCGGCCACTCCTGTTCTGTTCTGCTCACCCTTCTCCCACTCATACCCCGAGGCTGTGGTGTCTAGGGGCAAAATGTGTTCCTTTACATAAGATTAACTGCCTGTGAATGTATGGAGAGGCTACCATGTGGTTTTTAACCCTTTGAGTGTCCTGGGACAATCTCTGCCTACGAGAGCCCCTCGGGCACGCAGAGCGCTACCTCTGCTGCTTGCCAGTGTGTTTCCTACTGAGTTGGCGTGCCGAGAGAGGTGGAAGACGGTGACTGGATATCAATGTGGTATATTGTCATGCTTGGTAATTATTCTGTCAAGTGTTTTGTGAGAGGAGAGAGCGGCAGAGCGAGCCGTGGAAAACTGAGCAAGGAGTGTTGTTCTCGTAAATAGCTTTGATCTTAACGTTTGGTAATTGCACAGCTGTAAGAAGGACCAGAGCTTATAAGCCTTTTTCTCATTTGATTGTCAAATTGGCCTAGTGAAGGAAATGCCTACAAAAGAAATTGTGGGAAAATTTTACTTCTGGTACTGTTTGGCAGGTGTTTGAGAATTTAAAAAGAATAGATGTTCAAAAAAACCCAACAACCAGTTTTAATTTTAATGCAGTTTCTTCCATCTCTTTTTTTTCTCTACAAACTTAAATTGGATAAGAGAGGATTGAACATTTAAAAAATACATTAGTTGATTATAGTTTACTCCCTGGACCCCATTGATCCCTGCACCTCCTCCTGTTAGTAAGCATCCCAATAAATTCCCTGTTTTTCAGTTTGAACCAAAGAGGGGGTTTATGACATTTCATGCTAAAATGTATTTATCTGAAATAATTGCTCAGAAGTGATCTACAGTATTTAGGCTGCTCAGAAGTATTCTATAGGATTTATACTGCGGCAACCGGAGAATTTAGACTGTGATGTCTCTGTGATAGAGTGCTCTATGTCTCAAAAAACAGAGGAAAGAACTTATAAACAAATGTCTCTGTGGTAATCTGATTAGACCAAGCTTGCACCTTATGTATAATATAATGGCTAATAATATAGGTCTTTGATTTCCTGTGGAATTTCTATCGCACCCATGTTACAGTATTGTTTCACAATTACTGGAATACTTGGAGTGAAAAGTTGAAAAAACTGTACGAAAACTAGATAGTATTTTTGAAAAGCTCAACCAAAATATGGAAGGGGACTATGTCTTTCGAATACCTGAAAGCAGCTAGTTAATAGGGTGATTTGTTCATTGTTGGAAAGGTGAGGGGAAGAGCATTTGTAAGACTAACCTTTCATGCAAGGATAAGTTAGATTAATGGTTTACAAAATGTTCTGGGTAAAGTAACTCTTTTACCTGCAGGGTTTTATGTAGGCAGGCATGTGAGAAGTCTGTTTGCAGTGCTTCATGGTTGGCATGCACTGCTTATTGAGATATATACTTGCAAAGCCAGTAGTGATTTTGTGCCATCAGAATGAATTTGGAACAGGTGTTTTTGCTCTTTCCAAGAGAAAGATTTTGTGAGAAGCCCTCCTGGGGGAGGTAGACTTGTTCCTTCTTTAACCTTCACACCTTTTGAACCATATGCTTTCGAGGAGGATGCTAAAAGGGCATTGAAGGACTTTGGTCAAAGCGTAAGACCAGATTACCAAGTCCTAGATCCTTTGTCTATATCTAGCACAGAGATCCTGTGACCTGGAGCTTTTAATCTAACTTTTTAGGCTCCTCAGATTCACTTGCTCTGAAATTGTAAAATTTGTCCATCTCCCAAGCAGGTACCTGATATTAAAACTTATTTTTACTTGAGGACAGGACATGTAGTATGGACAAGAAGGGGCTGGGAGCTTCACTTCAACACTGCTTGTATCACCCGTTCAGATTATTACTTCCTGAAGTGTAAATTGGGGTGGACGTGGTTCTGGGAGATGCCAAGCAGCCACATCTTCTGCTAACTGAGGTGGCAGTGGAGGGGACTGAACGTCTCCTGAGAGAGCTCAGAGAATCAAGGCATACTATAGAGCAGAGTCAGTGTAGATACACATACATACATATAAACGCATGTCTATGCACATATCAGCCAATTAGCCTGATAAACTTAAATGATTCTATGTTTCTATTATTCTATGATTCTATAAGCTAGCTAACACTTAGGCAGAATTGTGTTAGCTATATAAATCAGACATTTCCCTTCCTTTCAATCCCAGTCATTGTCAGAGAGCCTATCCCCTTAAGTACAGTAGGAGCAAAGAGCAGCCAGCACTTTCCCTGCCCTCTGTTTCCAGGGTTGCTTTTCCAGAGAGTTCTTGCCATGAGAAGCTCTGACTTTACCCCCCAGATGAAGGTGACCACACTTTTCTTACCATCTGTTTTCTTCTTTCACAGTTTCTGGTGCTGCAGCTTTCAAGAGACCCCTCAGACCAAGTGCCTTGGCTGTGACCTGGGTTTGCCATGTGGCCAATTGCCCAGGGCAGCAACTTCTAGAAACTCCCATTCTCTCTTACTACAAAGGGCTTCAATTGTCTCTTCTGCTCAGTCATAAATGTGTCTTGCACATGTGGCGGGTTGAATAGTCTCTAGTTGTATGGCAATGAAATTGTCTTTAGATGGGAACTGGCCATACATAATAAGCTTTAATACCTTCTCACATTCTGTAACAATAAGCTGAACACAAGCTTCAAAAAATCATTAAAATGTACACAAAAATACTTTCTAGATTATAAGTTTCTCAGACACAGGGCCTGGCCTGGCCTGGCTCTCATTCAGTAACTTGCTGTCCTTATGTGGTCTTATTTTTGTTAAATAAAAGCAGAAGTAGGAAATTCAGACACACACATTCAGACTGGTTCAGTAAAGAGGGTTAAACCCTACACAGAGATTTTTCTGTAAGTGTCATGGAAAAGGACCTCAGAAATATTCAGTTATGTTTAAACATACCGTGATAGGATGCCTTCTAAAGCGATCACTCCCTGCATCCGGTTTTCAAGCCAAGCACCCAGGGATGAGTCTTCAGTAGTGAAAAAAAACATTGAAGATTGGGATAGGAAACCCATCTGCCTCAGACTGCCACACCTGCAGAAGACGATGACAGCGGCCACTGCTTAATCATTTCTTGAGCACCTATTGGAGATGAGTACCAAAAAGATGTTCACTGTTTTTTCTCAATAACCCTTTCGAAAAGAAGAATCAAAGAGGATCGGTGGTTGATAAAGGAGAAGCCTTTAACACTGTAGGATCTGCACCTGAATATATAAGGTCTGAGTTCATTAAACCCCACAAAACTCTGTACATGTTTCCCCTTTTCACTGAGGGAAGAACATGCTCCCTGTTTCTTTTCCTACCAAAATAATTATAGTATATTAAGGCACACTAGGCAGGTCAGAGCAAAGCCTGCTCCGAGTTTTCATTTCAACTGCACGTTATGCACTTGCATCGTAATATATTCAAACTGACAGCTTCGTTATGGTGAATTAATCTAAATTACGTCTAGACATATAGTTACAACAAGCATCACAGAGACTGTTCGGTGGCTGACCGCTCAGAGGAATTAAACAAGAAAATCCCAGGCTTGAACCTTACGAATAAATGACTAAATTCATAAATGGAGGCATATATGAGTTTAGGACATGCTTCAGGAACACTACCAAAATCTTCTCCCTAGAATTTTACTAGTTTACATGTTCCTTTGCCAGTTTACCATTCTAATTATCATCCTCTCTGCTGTAGAGGCTTAACCCCTCTGTAGTGCTATTGCAGGCCCAGAAGCCCGCACAGGGAGGGCGCAGGGAAGTCACAGCAAGTGTTAGGAAGCATTACTTGATTTCTGCTTCTGTGCAGTAAAAGTGCCTGGATATACCCACACTTTGAACGGTTATCATGAATCTCCTATAGCTATTTTAAGTCAAGTGTGTCAGAAAGCGTAGTTATCATTTTAACATTAGTAAAGCTAAAGACTTTTTAGCATTGTTCCACCATTAATGGTGATGCGGGAGAAGGAGGCTTGTAGTTTGCACTGTTATTATTTGTTATTTGTATAGGCAAAGGCTTTAGGAACAAGGCTGATTACTTTTAGCACTTTCCACCTATAGATAATCATTTTATTACCCAACTGTAATAAATCTACAAGACTGCCAGTGGATCGTGTAATTAATTGTAATTTTATAGACTGAGTATATACAGTACATCACCCTAAACTCTCTGCCAGGGTATAAGCTTGCAACTGCAGGGCATGGAACAGCATATGAGAGGTTTGGTGTTTCGGCAATGGCGGCAGCCATGACTCTCAGGAGAGTTTTTGGGGCAGCTGGGTGCGCAGAAGATACCTGACCCAGCATCTGTGCAGCTCGAGGAATCTCCGTGATATCAGAAAAGACAGTGCTGCTGTGTCACGACAGCATTCCCCTGCGGTGACACGGGCACAGCATGTCCCAGGTCCTGGGGACGTGATATGCTTTCTCACCCAAATTGGGGTTAGTGACAGGGGAGGGACTGCCTCTGCCAGCCCCTTTGGATTTGAGATCTTGATCTGCCTGCTGTAAGGCAACCTTCCTGTGGCCGGCCAGGGGGGCTGGGGGGGGCTGAGGGAGGAGAGCGGGCGGCTGAGCCCAGGCAGGGGGGAATTAGATGCTGGACAAGAGGTGTGTGAGACCAGAGACTGCTTCAGCAACAGGGCTCTGCTTCTCCCAGTGTGCTGGAAAGCACTAGTGATTTTTACACTCAAGGAGCCTCACAACACTAAATTCAACTCCTTGTCATGCCTTTTTTTCTCTGTGGGGAAGCGGGAAACATTAGCATGGGCACAGCCTTCAGTAACACGTCTAAACAGCTTCCAGCCTGGAGAAGGCTTTCACTCAGCTGACTCAGAGCGCGGGCAGAGCTACCGTCTGTGCAGGTGTGCCTGCAGATAAATCAGGTGGAAACAGAGCAGTACAAGTATTGTACATGTCCTGAAGAAATGGGGCTGAGGTAAGAGTGATGGCAACACAGAAAGGTCAAATTCATTTCTTAAGATTGCCCAAGAGGCCTGTGCCAAACCCAGCGTTTGAACCCCGGCACCTCCTGAATCCTGGGTGAGTAACTGCAAGTGCATTGGAGGTTTTACCTTCTGGAGCACTATTGCTGCTGCCTTTAACAAGAGCTTTAAGAGCTCTGTCAAAAGTGTTTAATAGTTATGCAGAAAGCAGAAGTAGAGATGTGAGCGTATAGCATCAGTTAGCCACTGCTAGAAGCTGGCTTGCATTTCTGGTCCCTGCTGCTTAAGGGAGGCTGGGAAATACTGCAGAGGTTTCAAAGGGGAGCCACAAAGCTGACTTGTGGGCTGCCAAGCAGGCTGAGGGAGGGGAGACATAAGGACCATAATTTATTCGGTTTACTGAAAAAAAAAAAAAGAACCCTGAGGTGATTTGGGTGTTTTGTACACGTGTTAGCACACAGGATGGATATCTGAAAGCAGAGCTTGTAAACTTTAACTGACAAAGGCATGACAAGATCCAATCACTGCTAAATGTCCTTTGGTGGGAGAAACTCCAAATCACAGCCTGCAATCAGTGGTGAGGACCTCACATGATAGCCTTCAGGCTATGACAGAATTCCTTCTCTCTGCCTCCAAGACATATTTTTATGTCCCTACCCACCTACCACTTTCTGAAGTATTAGACCTTGGTCACCAGTTGGAAACGGGACAAGGGCGAGCTTAGACCACTGACAGAAGACGCTACACCGTCTCAGCTTTCTGCTTTGTGTATCTTCTTCTGATGAATAGGGTCATGACAATGGCCAGATTTGGGGTAGGTGAAGCATTTTGCTCCAAAAGATAGTCAGGCAGGGATCTTGAGAGTTTTTTCCTTTATCTTCTGCAAGGAGTGCAGTTTGCAGGCTGGAATTCCTCATCATCCCAGGGGCCTTAAGGGTGCAGATACTTGGCTGTGTCTTTGCACCTGGTGCAGGGCCTTCTCCCAAGAGCTGAAACACTGTAACTTTAGTCTTTGGGACAGGCAGGAATTCAAACAATTCTCTCAAGCTAATAGAAGGGCATCACTACCCAAGTTAAAGATTTAAAACAAAGTCCCAGAAAGTCCTTCTCAGCCACTGGCCCATCCTGGCAATGTCCAGACCCTCATGCAAGTCCCCCAGGCTGGCAGCCATGAGCAGCTTGAAGCCTGTCTCATTTCTGTTCTCCATCAGGGTATATAAACTGGAACTCTTCCTGCTCATCTCTCCTTAATAGCTTAATCTAGCAGGTGTTCTGAGAAGATCCCAAGCCAAACACATGGCATTCAAAATGGAATGACAGTTGTTTTTAAAACATAGCCGGAGAAGAAGAAGGTCTTTAGGTACCTAGTAAAGGGTGAAAATGCCCAGCCGAGTTATGGTCATTTGACCCAGGTTTAATTGTCCCTTCTCTGCCTGGGGGAATTTAAGCCCCAGATTTCCAGAGGAAGAAATCTTTGCTTCTGGCACTCCCTTGAGCACTCTAGTTAAAAGGACATTTTATAAGCAGGTAAACACCAACATCACTCATGGTTTTGAAGAAATGCCTGATGTCCACTCAGTGTATTTGAAGGAAGAGCACTGACATATCCTTTCTAATGTAAATTAAGGCCTGGGAATACTAGGTGAAAGTATTCAGATACCTGCAGGCAAGGAGAAATGGAATACAGGAGTTTTAGCTCTGTTGTCAGAGGGTCCCATCAGCTTGGCTTCCCTTCTCTTTTGCCCACTCTGCGGCATGCAGTGCTCCCCCACACTCTATGAGGAGCCTGTCCCAGGACTAGCAAATAACTATGAGCTTGTGCGTGGTAGTCCTGGGAACCTGAAACTTAAAGATTTCTCAAATTTCCAGCTGAATAAGAGAAACAGAGAAAGGCTATGCCAGAAGAAGAAACCTAAAGCTATTTTCAGTGTATGGTCACTTCTGTAAACTGCCCATGAGAAATGCCTGGGCTTTTACAAAACCTTCTGTCATAAATGAAGTTCTTCTGTCAGCAGAAGAAAGAAAAAATCTTTGGTGTAAACCAAGAATTATTGGCATACTGCTTTCATTCACATTTTTAACTTTTTTTTTTTTCCTAAGTGAGCTGTCTGTATATGCAGCTCTGTTCCCCCTTAGCTTTTGAACCTACTTGTTGATTTGAATCAAATTTGAGATAAGAATAAAATCCTTAAAGGTTTTTAATGCCAGAATATTATTCTGGAGAGAAGTTGGAAGGTGAACAAGTACAAGGGAATCTGGAGAGGGGACAGAAAATCTTAATATTGCTCTGTTAAATCAGCCAAGATACACAACCCTGTAAGAAACCTTACTTCATGTTTTGTACTCATTGTTGGTATCTGACTTTTTTTTTTTTTTTTTTTTTTTTTTTCCCTGCAGATAATATTCACAGTTTCTGGAGGTCTGAGCCTCACTTATAAATCCCTCCAGTAGCTGCCTGTTCTTGTGACTCTTGCAGGAACTTTGCAGGGACAATGTATTTGAGGGTTGTCAAATTTGGTTCAAATCAGCCAAGAAGTTCTGTGTCTACTGAAGAGGAAAACATATGCAGGGTGCAGTCCCGACAGAAATGGGAAAGCTTGTCAGCCCTGCAGCCATGAACAAACCACTTGATACCAGCCAGAACTGATGAAAGGCAAAGAAGGGCTCAAACTACCTTACCGACTCCAACATATCCCCCTTAAAATAGCAGGTTGAAACACAGGCTAGTAGGAACTAGTTTATTGCTTTTAAATGCTTCAGTTGCTGCTTGTGATTCATCAATAGAAGAGCGGGCTAGAGCATGCAGAGAGGTTTGTTTGGCCAGCTGTGAGCCTGAGCAAGTCCAGACTCATGTAACCAGTCATCACTTTCTCACTGTTAATATATCCATGCAGAGGTCTCTGTTGTTGTTCTTGGGAAGAGTGGGTGAGGATGGAGGGAACACGCGGATGAAATATAGTTCCAGGACAGCAAGCATCATTTGATCAGCATGTGGAGAGGCATGGGAGAGGAACATCTGCAATGTGCTATCATACATAGAGATCGCTATATCCTGGCTGTCTGAATATTACAGACGTATTTAAGAGGTTGCAAAGTGATAATTAACTTTCGTGGCCAACTTTCCGGGGCAAGAATCTTGTTACTGAGCTTATTCATTCATGATGGCTAATGCGCATTCATTTAAAAAGGCACATTTGTTCTTTTTATCCAATTTTTCTGTGCCCTTCTATATTTCAAAACTCTTAACATATGAAAAATCTCATTTTCTAGGCAACATGGTCTAAATAATTATAGTAATTTTATTTTCACAAAAATTATGTTTGGTATCTGCTTCTGTGGTATAAATATAACCCATCTTACCATGTAATAGAAATTAATTTTAAACAGTACACGGTTCTACAGCTCATGTGAGGTCTGATTCTATTTTCGGTTATTAGCCATGAAAGCTACTACTGTACAAGCTGTTGGTTCAATGATAACCATTTGGTGGGTAATTGCATAACCTACATTAGCTCTGTGCCACAAGTCAGCTAAGGCATGAAGCCTTTGCCCAGGAGTAGCTGTGTCTGATTGCAGTGTGCTATTAGACTTCTGCTGAGGAAATTTCTTCAGGCCCTATTTGCATTTACACTAATTGCACTTTCTACACTGTTAAGGCAGGGAAAAGGAGCCTTAAACTGAGTGCAGGTTTTTTTCATATTCTCTCCTCTGGGTCCCTTCGCACTTCCTGGGCTATGTGATTATAATGTACATATCTGGATATTGGTCAAGAACGTCTATATGTTTCCATACAGATGATTATATCCCTGCAAGTGCATACACGCAGCACAGATAATCTCTGCACGCACAGTAGTCATATATATGCTGGCATGTTGGATTTGCTGCTTAGGTCTGACTCACAGCAGAGCGAGTACGCAAATGTAGCAGATGGATCAGGCTCTGCACAGATGCTTCACGACACTGTATCCCAGTCTGGGAAATCCCTGACCCAAGCGGAGATCCTCGGTGCAGCAATAGATGAGGATTTGGGCCAGGTATGAAGAAAAGTGAGTGGATGTGGCAGTACAGCAGTTCCACAGTGATTAACTCGATTTAATTAAAATCAATTTTACATTTCACTCCGAACTGCTGGAATACAGCTTTTGGCACAATGCATCCACACTTGCAGCCAGCCTGGGGCTCCAGGTTATGTTGAATTGCCTGCATGTTTGACAGCCATGTCACCTTCCCTGACGTCTAAGTAGGCATTTCCTTTGCTCCCTGACCAACAACTTGACAAGCATCGCAGCAAGAAGATGAAAAGGCGGTGTTTTTATGAGTAAAGGGCAGACAACTGCAATAAAAGCATCCCCTGTTACCAGTCACGAGCCTCTCCAGTAGACTCAGCTAATAATGTTGCAATGCTGAAAAGCTGAAACTTATCAAAAGCGAGGAGCCGTGCTGCTGACCGGCTGCGGCAGCCCGGGAGGTAAATTAGCAGCTGCCAGGGCAGGCAGGTGGGGATGCCGGGGCTGCTGTGCCGCTCGGGTGCCATGCACCGGGGGGGACGGACACCACGAAGTGGGAGGGGAAGAGAAGAGAAGCCCCCCTAGAAATACCAGCATGCTCTAATAAAACCTGAAGCCGTGACCCCCGGGCAGAGGCTTGTTTTTGGGAGAGCGCGGCACGCGTCGGCACGGCGGGGTTGCTGGAGGGGCTGCCCGGCAGAGTACAAAGAGCTCCTTGTCGGGCTGCCGGTGACTTGTGCCTGGCTTCCTTTTCTGGTCTTAATCACTTGATCGCTTGGCCCCGTGGGTTTATCCCGGCCTCGGTGATTTTAACTGGAATTCAACTACATCAGTTATTAAAAAGAAGCGTTTG
>KL286844.1:8471-31300 GCA_000699545.1 Podiceps cristatus | reverse complement strand
TGCGTGGTCCTGTTACTGTTTGGGGTTAAACAACGACATCTGCTTTACTGTGTTGTGTGTCACCTCAGCACGTGCATCCCCCAGATTGTGTTGCACTTCTTGCTAGTATACAGCACTGAAAATTTGTTTCTAAAGTAGTGTTTAGAGTTACCCTTACTTTGACTTCTGGACCTCTGTATTCTAGGTTTCTTAATAGTGAATACTTAACATTAGTTTCTTCTTCCTAAGATGTACCATCTATTTTCAGACTTTGGATCCCCATATAGCATCACTTTCTCTTCACTAGAATTGACACGATCTCCCAGTTCACTGTTCTATGTGTGTCTGAGTACACATATTTCTTATATATGTACATAAAAAAAGGTGCTTACTGCCCATTGCCTGAACATAGATGAGAATTAAGAGGCTCTACTGAACATTAATCTCTATATCACTATACTATATGGTTTTCCAGCTTAATATGGTAGCATTTATCACTACTCTTTGTTTACAGACTTTTTTTTTCAACCAATTTATTGTCCATGTAACTCTACTCATACCAAGCCTATTTGAATTAAGTTTGTAAGGCAGAATCCCTATATCAAATGCTATACTAAAATCCAGATACGGTAAATCTAGTGCAGTATATATTTCATTGTTCTCAGTGGCCTTTTAGGTCCTTCAGGTACGAGCCTTTGTTTGAATCTTTCATTTTTAGCTTGTGCAGTATCAGTTATGACTGGTTTCTGGACTACCAGCACTGGGAAAGGTCTCTTGTTCCACTCAGAAATGGAAAGAGTCATCCCATATTTGAGTTCAGGCTAGACTGAAATTTTGTGAAAGAAAGTGTGAATTTCTGCCACCTCAAAAAGTTCGGACACACAGACCCAGGTCTGGAACCACTCAGAGCTGGACATATTGGCAGACCAGTGGTAATGATTATGTTTCTGTGGAGTTGCTAAGAAAGATTTTTCTTTTTTTTTTTTTTTTTCTTAAAAAAACAGAACAAAATATTTTGTAGCTGTCAATAAACAAACAATAAAACAAAACCCCCAAACTCCCCAAAAAACCCCACAAACCCAAAACTTTTCTGATATAAAATTACTGTTAGGTTTTATACTTTTTAGTCTTTTTTTTTATCTATATTAAGGAAATAGTTAAAACAAATATTTTGAAATTAAAATCAAGTACAATGTAACTGTGTAAAAGAAACTCTTTTTCGAGTGGACAACTAAGACTAATAACCAGAGATGAAAGACATCTTGGCTACATCAGAAATTTTTCTAAGTAAATAGCTTTTGCACAGCTCTACTTCTATTTCACACCTGGCAAACATGAAATCAAATCTTGGAACTTGATACTGCTATTTTAGATGCCATACTCCTGATGCAGAGTGATTCTACGTCACAGTCTGTATATCACCCACAAGCCTGCCAAACCAAACTCTCTCTCCTTTGCTTGTTTTTCTTTCCATGTTTGGATGGTGGATTGGGACTTTTGCCTGAAAGGGCTTGATGCTTGTCAAATCTGTAAGAAAACAATACAGACTTCAAAATACTACATGGTAGTAGCACCAAATTTGAATCCCTTTCCTAAGGCTGACTTAGCTCGTCTATATTGTTTTGCTCTATGACCTTGCATTATTGCAGGGAGCGCATTTCTCTGTTACATTTCAGTATTCGCTACAATGCATTTATCGTCTTTCATATCTCACCATTTCATGTTTGCTTATTCAGAAATCTCGTGATACAGATTGTCATCTGCAGCAAAAGTATTTTACTGAAGACCCATTTAGATCTTCTACAGAGCTGATGTGCATTGAGTCTTTTACACTATTGCCTTCCAAAGGTATAGAATTTTAGCTTCAGCCTTGCAAAACTTTTTTGTTTTGTTGGTGGGGTTTTTTGGTTTTTTTTTTTTTTTTTTTTTTGGGGGGGGGTGGGTGTGTGTGTTGTGGTTTTTTGGTTGGTGTTTGTTTTTTTTTTTTTTTTTTTAGTTTTCTGGCATCATGTGAATTCATACTCAAAAAAGCTGTATGCTTAAGTGATGCAGCTATGCATATATACGTCCTACTAAAAGCACCCATACTCTGCCTTTTTGTTTGTGACCAGTGCCAAGTGAAGGGCTATTTTAAGTTACAGTATCAAAAGAAAGCTTTTGACAGTATAATACTCAGTCTTCCCTGGCAGTATTGGCCCATATAGCTCTCGTGGGAAATCCTTTTAAGTGTAGGCAAGTCAATTCTGTGTGACCTTTAGCTGAAGCAAAGTGAACAATATGGAAAGCAAAACTCAGATGCCTCTATGAGTGAGCGAGCACTTAGCTGGGCCACATGCTGACTTGAATCAAGTAGGATTATTCACACCTGGGGGATGGGGAATTTTTTTTAAAAAAAAAACAGTAAGTAAAATGAACAGGAAAGAAATAGCACCTCCAAAATGGTGTACTACAAAATGGCTACTTAACACACACTTTTTTGTATTGTAATCTTACATCTCTGCAAATGTGCAATGTTGGAGAATCAGGCCCATAAGTGTTCCTCTGACAGACTATGAGTTAAAAAAACACCAACTGATTAAAAATGCTCAGGAGTTAAAGGAAAGAGAAAGGTATCACACTCATAGATTTAAAGATCACTAAGATAAATTTATTGCAAAACCCAGTTTATTTCAATAATGTATTTTAAACTCTGAAAAAAGCACTATAGCTTTGCAATGTGTCATTAATCAAATGGTCTTTTTTTTTGTTTTCTATGTAGGAACAGAATGTTCGGGTTTTGATTTCATTGGGTTATTTTCTTTTACTGACTTAAATTCAAAACTTCCAAATTTAATAAAATAGGGATGGCAGGAAGCTGATATACTTTCTTTCTCTCTTACTAGAATAATAGTGTTAGTGTCTTTAGTTCTAGAAAATGAATGATGACACTAATTATTGATCCTGTGACAGGTTAAGAAGAATATTATAATAATTCATACTAGTCAGCTTAACCTTTTATTGACTTGACCTTTAGCTTCTCTGAGGAAAAAACATTAAGGCACCTACATAACTTTGTGCTGTGATGTTGAAACTCTGACATTGTTTGGATTACAGTTTAGATATTATTAAA
Organism: Podiceps cristatus; assembly: GCA_000699545.1. NCBI lineage: Eukaryota > Metazoa > Chordata > Aves > Podicipediformes > Podicipedidae > Podiceps > Podiceps cristatus. Next base: position 28,212 of record KL286844.1, on the reverse strand, counting down.
ACACGCTAATCTGTTAAATCATTAATCTGTATCAGTAGCACAGGTAGATAGACAGAGTTGAGACAGGCTTTACTCAATATCTGATGAGATCACTGCTGTTGGGGGAAGGGAGTTATTGTTTTGTAGGTTTTGTATTATTTTTGTTTGGTTTTGTATTTTGTTTTGCTTTTTTAAGTGCTCACTCCTGAACACAGGAGTGAGCAAGCCTTCCAGCCCAACAAACAATATAGGCTGGTTAATGTCAGCTGAATTTCAGTCTCCCCTTCCACTATGCCCAAGCATACTTTTTCTTGCTCTCCTGTTTAAAAAGCTAGTCTTGTTTGGGTTTTGTTGTGGCAAACCCTACAAAAAAGTCAATTTAATAATAATATGCTTTATATGACGAAAATCAGAGTCTACGAATGGTGAAAGATTAACTTGTGTCATCTGTGCATTTTCTCACAAAAAGGTACCTTGGTCCCTCTTATCCAACAGTACCTGATCTCCCTGTAGGTCTTATGGGAACACCAAAGCTTCTCTCCTATCTGTCTCCATCTTTCTGCTATGAGAGAAGGAGATGGGCATGAAGGGGAGGCAAGGTGGGGCAAGTAGCCCACTGATCTATGTGGGAGAACAAAGAGTTTTGCAGGCAAGTGCATGTACCCTTGTGGGAAGGGCGACAAGGGCCGATCTTCCTTGGTATCAGCTGAAGGTTCCTTTTAGCAAGGGAATGCCTACAAAACAGACGTATAAATTGCTCCAAAGAAACCTTGCCTAGAGTTGGGGAAAAATATTTTGGTCAAGAGAGTTTTCCATGAAATATGTAGACTTTCTTCTACAATATTCAGAGCAGTCTGAAAAATAGTGGTAATCTTCTTGACCTCTAAACCTGATCTGTGTTAACAGTGGCAGGCTATTCCTGCTATCAACCTTTCATCTGAAACAGCAGAGATTTGAGTGGCTGATGTGAAGGTTACAATCCTACTGATGATCAGTCTGATGTCTTGGGATATATTTTCTCTTTCCTAGTTTGCCCTCTTAAAAACCATGGCAACCATACACGCACACACCCCATCAAGCAAAGAAGCAAATATACGCATGTGAAAAGATAGTGAATTAAAAAAAAAAAAAAAAAACAACAACAAAAAAAACCAAAACCCAAAAAAACCACAAAAAACACAAAACCACAAAAAAAAAAAAAAGCCGAACAAAATCCACCAAATGTGCAAAAGCCAAGAAATGTCAAAATGAATTTGTTAGTACTTTGTTAGCACAACTTTGGTGTGCTCCACTACACAAATATTGCAGCCTACTTATATGATCAGATACTTACCCTTTCCTCAGGATTTCTGAGTTGCATGCAGGATGGACTCGAGTGAGAAGAGAAGTGATGAAAGTGTAGCAAAGGAGATTATTCCCTGTAAGTGCCTTGCCTAGATGTCCGTATTCTTTTAAATGTGCACAGTGAATCAGATAGACAGCTGCAAGGAGAGAAATTATAGTTTCTTGGATCGTATGCTTGAATATCAGCCTATAGAGATGGATTTTCTTCCTCTTTTTGCCATAGAAATCCGGTGTGATGTTAGGCGAGGGAATTCAAATCACTCTCGTCACAGCTGGCAAAGAATTTCCCTCCATTGTTTCCTGCGTGCTGCTTAACGATATCTAAGATTGGAGCTCTTTCATCTGTAACTGAAATTCTTGGAGCTGTGCTATGAACATAAGTGATAGTATGCAGTACTGGGTACACTTGGAAAAAAAGTCATTACCCAGTTGTGAAGTCAGAGGATTTTTATTCTTAATATCTTTGTGCCCCTGTTGCCCATCTGCAGAATGGGGGGAATACTTCTGCCTCACTTGCAGGCTGTGAATGTCAACTCCTGTTCAAGCACATTCATGAGGAGTGCCACAGAAAAACCCAAGGGAAAATAAATCATTCTGTTTCAGGAACAGAATTTGAGCCACAAGCCACAGAGCACATACTGTGAAGATAGACCACAGGAATGAACGACTGCTCAGCCAGTCCCCACATTGACCAAATTGTGGATCCTGCAGAAATATTGAAGGCCACTGTCACTGAGAACTGTAGCAGAAAATAGGGAGCTGAATTAAGTGACATAAACCCACATTTTTGTGACATAACCATATTTCATAACATTTTGGTGGCTTTCCTTGCAACCCTTGTCCTTATAGATGATGGAGGAAACCATGCTGCATTGTCTAAAGACCTGACTTCCCCAGGGCTTCTTGTAAGCTGTAACTGAGGCCAGAATAACTTGAAGTTTTCCATTTCTAGACCTACAAATTGGATGTAGTGACAGAGTTAGAAAAATGAAACATTATGGATTAGCAGAGCCTAGTCCTGGGTACTCCAGAGGAATCACTGATGGTCTGCCTCTGTGCTATTTCAGCTAATGCTAGAAAAGATTTTCAAGGAAAAGTTCATTTTGGTATTCAGAGATGTTTTGCAGACTTACTGTGAATAATGGATGGAAACATAAGACTGTATTTTTACTTTTTTTTTTTTTTTTCCCCTTCACCTGCATAACCACAAATCCACCACTCAAATTACGTGAAGAGCAAAAAAAGAACTTTTGGAGCTGCATGTGTAACAGAGTTTAAGACCTCATATGACCCAATCACACAAGTGCTTTTCTGCATGGCTTTGTGTATCCCTGGGCACCCTACAATTTGTCTGAGAGAAAAATTAACGTTATTCACCAGAGTCAGAAGCACTTAAGGACTTAATTAGTTCTCTTCCATGGTGAGAAATTTAAAACAGGCAAATTTCAGCCAGAAACACTTGGAATTCATTTCCTATGCAATGCTGTTTCTTCCGTACCTGTTCACTCTGCTCTAGAATCTTCCAGCTGTGACAGCTTATCAGCAGGAGTATCCACCAACCCAGGCTAATTAAACACTGTCTGGAATATTTCAGCTATGCTGAGCCTGTAGCATCTTTACTCTTACAGAGCAAACTTCTACTTTCAAGTGGTGTTACTGAGTTTGGTCAGCATCCTCAGGATCTGTAAGGTATTCCTGCTTTAGGTCAACAGCGGTACCATAGGATGGCTCTATTCTGATAAAGGCAAGAATGCTCATCAATTCTTCCCGTTGTTTATACCCCATGTTTTGTTAACCTTGGGCACTATTTAAACAGCAACAACAACAACAACAACAAAAGCGAGTAGTGAACCTCTGCAGCGTATTGTGCTTTTTAACGTTCTAAGCTTGGCAAATGTGTTTTATTCATGGCACACTACCAGAGGAACGGAGAAAGGGCCAGAGGTATAACAACAAAATAATGCAGTAGTACCTTTTGACTTGTTTATATTCACTGGAGATTCAGTGCCTTGGAAAGGGCTTTTGGGAGGTTGATAATTAGACAAAACAAATTGATTCAGAATTGCATTTCTTAAATTGTTTAAATTTCTATTAATTGGCATTGGAAGAAGGGACATGCTAACAAGTGAGAGTTTATCCAGATCAATTGTAGGTCCTGCCTATAACAAGGGTCTCTAATTCTACTGTTACCAGTAAGATAGGCAGGAGCAGGAGGAATAAGATCTTTGTTACCCTGGAATAGATAGTGCTGCACCGAGGGAGTTATGACAGAGAATTTTCCTGCACTGTTTTTGGCTTTTGGTGTCAGGAGCAAAGCAATCTAAAAAGGACGGCTGTCAAGTAGTATCAATAGTGTCCTGTGGGAATATATAGAAACACTTTCATATAGGGAATAAGCAGTGAATATGTGCACGGTGAGATTGATGTAGGATAGATCTACTGGTGAGATTTTTGCCAAGGCAGCTCATTTTTAACAGAGTTTGTGCAAAGATCTTCATGGGTATAGATCTGCAGACTGGCATAATCTTGGCCTTGGCTTTTCAGTGGGATGCTGAGGAGGGTGGAAGTTCCAAGTGGTGAATGGGGAAAGAATGTCAGTGTTTAGCAATATCCAACTTGTGGAACCTTTTGTATGGGAATTAGGTACCAAAAATAAGGGTTTGACATCTATTCTGTTGCTTAGTGTCTTATCTTCCTAAGTAATGAAACCCACAGGTAATTCTTTTGAGCACTCCTGTCTCATGAGCATGCTCAGTGCTGCTGCTTTGATCCATGCCATTTTAGGTATTGATATCCTCTTCTACCTCCCCCTTCCCTTCTGCCCATCGGCAGCAAAGAGCTGCTTTTCTGAACTTAAAGGCATGCTGAACGTTTGAGCTGTTATCTACTGTTGGTTATTTTCTAGGAGGGGAATTCCTATTTAAAATACTCCTTTTGTTCCCTTTGGTGCCTTAGCCCAGATAAAGCAATCATTAGTAGGGGTGTGAATCTCTTTGGACCGTTCCTGTGAATGTATTGGGAAATACATATTAAATACATTACATCCACATGCATAATATAAATTTAATCTCCAAGCCACTAACTCCCAGGTCTACCTCCTACATCCCTCAGGGTGGGAAGCCTTGTAAGCTAATTAGTGATAGCACATAAGCCTCTGCCCTGAAGGACATTGTTCATTTTATTACTTGTGCTAAGCTGAATAAAGGAGGATGCTGCTGGATGATAAAATGTGCAGAAGAAAACTCTTGACAACAGAAGAAAGCTTTAGTAATGCTCAGACATCCTCCTACGAGGCCATCTTGCAGTCATGTTACATATGTCTGGTCAACCCATAGTTGAATGGATTTGAGAAACAACTACAAGACAAACTTTAATATCTATAGATAGAGAGATACGTAAGAACTCTGCCTCCATAGGTCTCAGTGGAGTTCTCAAGGGCTCCTGCTATGGTTATCCACTGGCCCTGAGCCTAAGTGCTACAGTACACTGAAAAATGATATCTGCCATGTCTCAGTAAATCCAGGTAATAAAATATCAATTGAACATTTCCTGAAAATGCACTCCTGAATACACTTGGCACAGTTACACAGAAATTAATCATTTATATTCCTTTCTCAAAATATATAAGGAAGGATTAAAAAAATAACTTGTTATTTTCTCATGTACATTGGTCTTTCAAATCTATCACACTTATTTTTCCACTGGGATGCATTTTGACTTTTTCTTTCCTTATATCTTTCTGGTATGGCTTTTGGTTACCTTTCATTTTGTAAGGTTTGTTTTCCCAGTTGCTCCCTGGGCAGTAAGGTCTTGGAGAAATAGCCATTGTTTCAGATATGAATGCAAGAGGATTAAAGACAAGGGCACTTATTACTGAGTTTCTCCTCTGCACTACCACAAAATTCTTTGATGATATTTCTCCACTGTCTTTAGAAAGGTTATTCACAATGTGTGCCTGCCTTTGTAAAGTGAGACATAAGAATGGCTACTGCATTTTAACACCAGCCTTTAGCTACAGTTCCACTTTTCTTATACCCACTAAAAGATTTCACATTTTGAAGGTAACCAAAATCACTTTGGAAAAGGTGACAGAGCAGCAGCCTAGGTAAGAATTTCCCTGTTTAGATATGAAATATAAGTAGTGCAGGAAAAGTCAGAACCGGTCAAAACCTGTGTAACCTCACATTTTATCTGAAAGAAACACCTCTAACGGTGGAGAGGGAAGCTCAGTTTTCAGTCACTTCTGGACAAAGAGGCTCCAAAACAATATCCAGCACAAGGAATTGCCTAAAAACACCTCCTTGTTTTATCACCAGTATGCTAGTAGTAATATTTTTAAGGTATGAGCACTGGGGACTAGAAATGAACAAATAACTCAAATAGAACAAAGATTTGGATGCATTGCCAGCTTCCTCAGATATTTGGCTTTTATTCTATATATATTTGCATTTGGTTAATCTATGTATCTAGCAATATTATCCCCCTTCCCTCTCATCCCTGAGATCCATGTGGTTGCCCTGTTGTATACTTTTGCATTCTACTGGATCTTTAGCATCATTGGAAGCTGTCTGCTGAAAGATTTTTCTTAGAGTGGAGTAATAAAATATCATTTGTGAATGGAGGAGGGGAAAGCAGGATCCACAGCACAGAGGGATGTTCTGAAATGCAGAAATTAGAAATAATAAATTATTCAACAGCAGTAGTATTTTTATGGCACTGTGACCTCTTCTCCTGTTGGTGCTTCTTAGAGAAGCCTAGAAATAACAAAAGGTATGGGATACCAAATAACAGAGGCCAGATAAAATGTTCACTAGCAAGATGAAAAGCTAGGCTTGGAGATTAACTTGCTCTTTGAAACCTCTTTCTTCTTGCAGAAATAACCAATAGCACAGGCTCAGTGGCCCTTACCCTTTCTGAAACTGAGAGCAGGCACATCAGGGAACCACAGCAACTTTCCAAGCGCACCTGTGTCAATACAAATTAGCCACTAATTACTACATAACACTGACTTTCTATATCAAAAGGTGTGTGGGAGTTCAGTTTACTCATGTCCCTTGTGTATGTAGTAATGATGTCTCACTTGCGTGTGTACGTGTATCTGAGAGATGTATGGACACCCATTAATATGCCTACGCACGTTTCTTGTGCTTGTATACAAACTGCATATGTTTATTCTAGTACTTGTCAGTGATTCATTTACTGGGTGGCCATTATACCTGCTTCTGTGTCAGTATTCAACTGGTATTCCAGCAGGGGCTTACGGGGTGTTGTTCTGTCTCACTTATAGATGTAAAACCAAGAGCTTGGATATGTGAAATGCACTGGGACTCTTCTGGTGCTACAATAAATACTGCTCTTGATATTTTACGTTATTTGCAGTAGGAAAGCTCCAAAGCCCAGTGCTGCAGGCAACTTCAAGTGGTGTGATTTTGCTCGCTCTCAAGGCAGGATCTTTGGGTTGCCCTCAAAGAATTTAATACAGTCACGGAATACATCCTCATCCTATCTACCCAGTGCAAAAGCTAGTTACAGGTAGAAAGGCTGATGTGTGCTTGACAGGGAAGAGATGATGGGAGTGCTCTGGTTCACTTTCTCAAACTTCCAACCCTGCTCCCAGCACAAACATGTGATTAAGCGCAGCCATGTTTATCCAGTCCCCAACCCTCTAAAGATGATCTACACGTACTAGGGGTTGGAGTGTTTTCCCAGGCCCTGTATTACACCATGTAACTGGAGTAGAGGGAAGCCTCATGTTTAAAATCTGGCACAAAGTCTGGATTGCTGATCAGCAACAACTTTTGAAATGAAAAAAACCTTATTAAATGGAAACTAATGGGCACATGTACAGATCCGTTTTCCTTAACTGCTATAGTGCCTATGAAACTCTTTACTCCCATTTTGTAGTACATATAAGAGAAAAATAACTTTATATACAAAATACCAATTGTAACGTGTTCCTTGAGTGCAATGACTATGTGAGATAAATTAGTGGTTTTTACATTAATATGGAGTGTTTGGATTTAATAGTAAAATTAAGCTTGAGTTAAGGCCCTAGTAGGTGGATTGAAATGTGTCTTGATTTTTTTGGTGGTTCCTGGCTGCCCCGCCCTCCAGTCAAACGCCCAACAAATTATTCTTTTCTACCATATTATCATTTATGCTTCAGATTCTCTAAAATGCAGTTTCAGGTGATACCTGTATTTGCTTTGTTGTGGCTTAGAATTAGGAAAAAATAATAATAATAATAAAATCTCTGTATACAAGTCCCTTAACGTTTTTGAATTGCTTTTAATTAAAAATATATTCAAATTATTAATTTCAGATGAATGATTGTACAGTGACAGACAGATGGGGGGTTCTGCCTTTGGCTGTGCTTCATTAAGACTGTGTGATTTGTAATTAGAAATGAGCTAATGCCAAAGTCGATCTTTTCCAAAGTCTGAGTGTGTTGAGAGGAAGACTGTGTTTTAATTAAGAATAGACTCACCAGTAGCAGAGTGCAGGTCTTCTACAAAGTATAGCACCACATAACTCAGCAAAACACATAAAATAGCCTTAAGTTCCCTCAGCCCAACCACAGCAACTTATGTGACCTTTAGAAGGTTTTGAATTTAGTGGGTCTTAGAGATATACTTAAAGCTTAAAAAATTAAAGATTTTTGCTGACTGTTGATGTTAGATTTACATCTTTGGTTGTACTCATTTGTATTTACCATAATTATAAATGAGGTGATGCTGAAACTTTTCTTCCTAGGATTTAATAATATTCAGCCTTTTTACTTGGTTTTAATAAAGTTTCTTCTATACCTTATCTTCCCTTTTAAAATGTGAGTTACCTGATATTTTTCAAGCAATAAATTTCACAGATTCTAAGCAATAAATAGGGCATGAATTGTCTGTCATAAGACTGTGAATTAGAACTTTTGTGATTTTGAGTGCCTATGCATAGTGGAAGTGGAAGACACCCAGATCATTCTTATATCAAGGGTTACAATGAGAGTAGAAGCCGGTAATGCTGATGAACTTCTTATGCTCTCCTGAGTACATACTTATTCCTGTTTCTCTTCAGATGAATGCCTTTATAATAAAATCTTTTGTTTACAACCTCTCTTCCAATCCAGGAAGTATTTGAATGTATTCAGCATACAGTAGAGAGGGACATACTCATCTGTCACTGAAGTGCAGTCACCTCTGAGGTGAAACTTGGCAGCAGTTTTTACATTATAGTACTGCTGATAGTCTGATCACCTTTTTTTTTTTTTCCCTCCTTTTTTTTTTTTTTTTTTTTTTTTAAACAAGATGAAGCCCCACCATAAATCAAGAACTACCTTTTCCCTTTCTCTCTCTTCTTATGACTTCTTATACTGGAACCAAAGTAGTTCTTTGTCCTTTCTCAGTGCTTATTTTTGAAAGGAGACTTTGAGTTAATGGTGAATATGTCATTCCAAACTTCAGCAAAGGATCTCAGTCTGCCATTAATTTTGTGCTACTGGGAGACAGAAAGGGGGAGCAAAAATGCCAGACAGTCCAGAGCTTAATATGTTCCTCACGGCTGGAGGTGATGTGACAGTCCTCTTGCCATTTGACAATGAATTTAAAAATATTTGTCTGGAGCCAAAAGCCACCACCATACAGATTGCTCACTGTGCTGTGAGATTTAGGCCACTGAGGCTATTATTTTATTAAGGTGTCTTAGAGAGAAACACTTCTTTGTAAACAGCTCTTGTCTTTGGAAAAGACCTTTCTCTACTCCTATATATTTTTTGTGCATTGATGACAGACCAGGCATTAAATCTGGGCAGAGATAATGCCAGGTGATAAATTCTTTTGCTCCTGACCTCATAAATCAATTGGCAGAACTGTACACTGCTTGGTGTAACAGTGTGCCATTTTTAATTTGTTACTACTGCAGTGCAAACTAATTTTAGCACCTTAATGCTTGCTCTGTGCTGCGGTTTGCAAAGCAAGTCCAGATTAAATGCAATACAATAAGTGGCTATATTTATTGGCCTTACACTAACAACTGACACCAAGAAAATCACAACTGATGCCAGTATTGGTGTTGTTACATCTAGGTATTAGTGAAAAACCAAGTTGCATTTTTAATATGATTTATAGCAATTTATAGAATGCTATTAATATCTGGCTTGATTGTCAAAAGGCCCTTGCTGATATTTAGGGAAGAGAGGCAGAGAAATCTTGTATTTTAATAGACCTCAGTTTGCCCAGGGTAAAGAAATCTGATTTTAAACTGGCTTAAGTCATAGATCAGGTTTCCAGAGGTCTCTACAATCCTATCCTGTTGAGTGAGTTTGAGGAAGAAATCCTTCAGTGATCTGTTGACAGAGTTCTTCCCTCATTTTTCCATTAGTGTTTGGAAATGTCAGCGTCCGAAAGTGAGGAATTTTTTCTGTATTTAAGGAGTTCAAAATAAGCCTCTTTGTTGAGCCTGCCACTTTACCTCTGCCTTCTGAAAACAGCTTATAATGCCTATGCATCTTCACAGTAGCTCTGTTCTCCCAAGTCTTGGACCTGCTGTGCTGTTGGTTGCATGGCCAGTAAGGTTAGGTGTAACAACGGATTGTGGGAATATCTTGAAATTCAGTGTGGGAGGGCAGCCAAAGAAGCAGTGGGAGCCAGGCAAGAAAGACTAGGCCTTTAATAAGATGCAAAGCCAAAAGCGAAGAAACCCTAAAGAGAAGGCATTAATATTTCACCCCTGCCATATTTATTCCTTTTGTTCTTAAGAAAAACTCTGCTGTAATTTTTGTTCTTCAAATAAACTGCTTGTAAAAATGCTGGGGGAAACTGCATCTTACTGCAAGAAAATCAGAGCTGGAGGGAGGGAGAAATGAAGAAGTCTGGGCAACAGAGGAATGATAAGCTTTGAAAAGCAATGGAGAGTCAACAATATGGAACTACAGAAGAGTGCAGTTGAGCAGTCTGCAGGTGCTGTAAGAAGAGGATGTTCTTGTGGAGAAGCTAGCAAGTTTATATGAATAAATAGATAAGTAATTCCTTTCAGATGAGCAGGAAAGGTGCACAGAGAGCGATGGCCTTGAATTGAGCTGAAGAGAGTCACCTTTGAGGAGGGCAATTTGAGGCAAATCCCCAAATGACCCATTACTGTGAAACAAGAATGTTCAATAAACTATCCATGGCAAAACCAAAAAATTACTACGTGCACAAACTTGTGTAAATAGGTATATAGGTATTGTCATCTTTGCAACTGATATTAGCTACCACATTTTCCTACAGGTTGTGAGTGTCTTCCTATGGGTTAATGCTAAAGTGATTTAGTAGTGAGGCACAATCTGTTATGTTAACAAAATGCTGGAGCGATGTACCACTTCTGGCTTTGGGGATATCTTTGTGCTTACAAAAAGTTCAGGGTTGCAATATCACCCGTGTGTGACTTTGTCAAGGGTTGTATGAGAATGAGAAAATAGTGGCTTCATTAAGGCTCTGAGTGTCTAGCATTTGTAGGTGTTATATGATGCGATCAAGCTGTAGAGTGGTTGGGTTAAACAGAGCCTGTGGCTCCCTGCTGTGGCTGCAGGTGCAACTCAAGGGCCTTTAAAAGCCTTAACTACAGGGTGAGTCCATGCAGCCCTCTAGGATTCTTGAGCCTGATACTGTCTGCACTTCATTGTATATCTCTCTATATAATAGTATTCTTATTATGTATTTATATCTATATTACATGGAAGTATTTTAATATATAATTATCTATCTATATATAATCTCTATGTAGATATATAACCTCTATGTAGATTATCTGTAGATTATATGTAAACTGCCTATCTCTTTTGTAAGCTACCTATCTTTTTATACATATCATATGTGTATATATAGATACATGCATATATAGTATCTGGATGTGGTCGTGGGAACCTGCTCTAGAGGACTCTGCCTGAGCAGGAGTATTGGACTAGATGACTTCCAGAGGTCTCTTCTGACTTCAGCCTGTGATTTCTGTGACTAAGGGAAAACTTTGGTTTTCACTCAGGAGTGAAGCAGTCCCCTAAAGGAAGGAGCTGAATGACAGCTAAGATGAAAAATCATAATATTTTGAGATATGCTTCTTAGAAAGAGGTAATATTCTTCTTGCTTTGGCCCACCTCAGTATTCATTTTCTGGTTTTGGACAACCCATTTCCCTCTGCCATCTGGCATATCTTTTCGCTTTAGCAATGCTCTTCTCTTCTAACTTCCTAGATGTGAGCTGAAGAAGAAAAGCAGGAAACTGAACAGTTTGCTGTAGCATCGAGGTCAGTGGTTCCCTTTTCTCTTCACACTCCTTTTTGTAGGCTTCACAAGAAGTGTTTTGCTGTGCTATGGTTTGCTTACGAGAATGGACAAACTGCAGCTAAAACATTGGTTAGCAGAAATTCAGGGAAAGCAGAATCGAGACAAGGTCATCTCTGTGCCAGTGACATAATTGCCTCATCATCTTTTTTTCTCATTTTTCCTTGTTCCTAAGGAACATTGAAGAATGGTCATTCAACAGCTCATGTATTCTACAGATTCATCAAAAACTGTTCCTCTGTAGTTCTCACTGCTTTAATAAAAAAGGAAATACCTGTATTTTGCTACATTTCCTTGCTTTTGGAGTAGGCTAAGCTTGCATTGTTGACTTAAATGTAAGTAGGGTCTGGCTTTTAGAATAGAGGCTTGAGTTTGAAGAGCCACAGTCTGGCTCCACTAGGTAATGCTATATAAATGGATGAAGAAATTACAGATAAATGGATATGAAGTGTATCCAACCTACTGTTGTTAGGTTAAGTATGTATCTGTTTTGTTTGTTTGTTTTTAGTGTTTCATAGGGGATATATCAGGATGGCGAACAAATGACTGAGCTAGTAGGTAGATTAATGTCTATGAAGCTGTTATAAACTCAAAAACTGTACTAGTGAGACTTAGGTACTTTTACTACAGTGTGGTACAGGTGAAGTCAAAGAGGCATTCCCATAATTATGGCCCAAACTAAAGGTGAATCCCATAAACCCCCTTGATCTTTACTCCAGTAGATGTCTAATCAGTCATATTGGTGAAAGAAATTATTTGTCCTAGTCTCTCTGGCAAGAGAGACAGGAGGTCCCTGTAGTGCAAGTGCTAATGTTTTATTCCAGTATGAACTTGTTTTCACAAGAAATAGATGGGGCCTGTTGGGATGTTTTAGAGTATCAACTTCAGAGTTTTGTCAATTTAATTGTGCATTCTCTGTTATTTTTAGTCTTCAACTTGAACTGAAATTCCAAAAGGTGTTGACAAGAGGGAGCAAACAATGATGAGCAATTAAAGGTCATTAACACAGAGTGACATTGTCTTTGTGAGACCAGTTGTATCCTTACAGTTCTTGCAAAAGTTCAGGAAACACTTTGTTTCGATTTTGAATTTCAGATTGGTGGCAAACTGATTGGTTTCCTTGGGAATTTTGCTCTTGGGAAATTTTTCCACATGACAAAGAGCTGTGTGGGACAGGGAAGAGGAAATTCGGGAAGGACAAGATATACTCCAGGTCATTGCACTGCAGCCGGAAAGAGAAAGCAGGACTGAGGAAAACAATGAACATGCTAAAGGAAACAACGGGAAGCGGAACCCCTGAGAGCAGGAGCAGGTCCCATGCACGTGCAGAAGGGAGGAAATTGCTCATCCACTGCATTCAGTGTTTTGCCTTACAAGTACTTTAGCTCTGGAACAAATTTAGGGGATGTTTCCTAGGAAGGATATCACTAGCAATGTTTGTGTCCTGAGGCTGTGGATAGAGTGCATTCTATGCAAGAGTCTAAAAGCATATGGATCTGTTGTATGAGTCCCAGTACAGTTGTCTGTACAGTTCCCCAAAGACAGATCACAGCCTATACCAGGACAAAATCACCAGCTGATTTTTATGTAGGAATTTCTTTAATGGCAGCAATTTACCATCAACGACAAGTAGGAATAAATTTGCAGATAATCTCCTGAAATAGGCTCTTGCAGATGACACAGCTTCATGTACAAGAGCCATTGCAATTTGTAAGAACATCCTCAAAATGTTCTGTAAAGTACCTTAAAATATCAGCATACATTGTAAGGTCTATTGCACACTTTCACAATGCTCTTATAAAAGCATTTATCTACTCTAATATTCTTACTTCCTTACACAAACGATTCTGTTAGCAGACAAGTACCTAGGGTTTTATCTCGTTATCTCTTATAGCTGGCTTAAAAAACCCCAAACAACAGCAACAAAATTCTACCTTTGCTGTTGAGTAGCCATTGCTATGTACAACATCCTTGTGTTGCATCAACATTCCTAATTATCAGCCTGTGTTTTCCAAAGATAAGTCCCTAAAAGAGGCCAGTGTGGGCTTTAATTCCACTGCTCTTACTACAACAATAAAATCTGGATTCAGTTTTTGGTCAAATAACATGAGTATGGACTTATGTGAGAAAAACATGCTCTTTTTCTTCTCACATATCCCACTGGGTGGATAACCATTTTTTAAAAAAGTGTCAATTTTTTACATTGCTGTATATCTTGTTAACAAGTAGTCCACATCAACTTTAACAACACTTTTTGTTGCAGAATATTGACTTACTGAAACAAAACTTTTGAACCAAATTTTTAAAAGAACAACAGAAACTTCAACTTAGAAAACCTTCTTTGGGCTGAAAATCCTTTCAATGCTTTAGTTTTATTTTGATGTAGTATAAGTCAATATTCAGAGCTTTTCTGCTTTGTGAAAAAAAAAAAAAAAAACAAACAACTTTTTGTTTTCCAGACAAAGCTTCTATCATGTTTATGGAGGGAGAAGTGGAGTTCCTCTGTATGTTATAGAACAATAATTAGGAAGCCATTCAGCTTCTGGCTTACTAAAAACTCCTTGATGAGCAGAGGAAGTGCAGTCCTTTGAGTCAAGTTGCCTTACTGGTGATTCTTCCTCACTGGAGCAGCTGCATTTGATTTAAAGTGAAATTGTAAGGTAGGGGCTGGGAATCTGCAAGTCAGATGGTGGGTTGTAACTTCATTGTTATCAAGGGGGAAATGGTCTGGACCCTTGAGTAGTTCAGGTTCTGAAGCTGTAAAGTCCAATGCATCCTCACAATATGCTACTATGTTAAGAAAATTAAGGATGCTTTGGTGGTACAGTGATCAAGGGAATAAAGCATATCTCCACCAGTTAAGAATAAAGTTCTGTGAAAACACCTTGTTTACAAGACTAGGGAACTGGTAAATCATAGAATCATAGAATGTTTTGGGTTGGAAGGGACCACTAGCGGTCATCTAGTCCAACCCCCCTGCAGTGAGCAGGGACACCATTACCCAGATCAGGTTGCTCAGAGCCCCGTCCAACCTGGGCTTGAATGTTTCCAGGGATGGGTTAAAATGGCTATAGATACAGCGAAAGAAAGGCAGCAAAGGTAATATGAGAGACACCACTATTGTATTTGGTCTTTTCATTTTCATGTAGAAGAAATATGGCTAGTCAACGCAAGCTTGAAATCAAAGGGCAATAAATAAATAAGCACTGATTGGACTAACAGTGAGTTCATTTTAAAATAGGAAGGGGAAATTTTAAATTATTTAGAAGAGGGATGAAAATAGTAGGATAAAATGTTTGTGTTTTGTTTGAGGTCCCAGATCCTGCCAAATCACAGAAAGAATGAACCAGGAAGGACATTTAGGGCATATTCCTTTAAAGCCAGAGTAGAAAAGTTTACTAATGGCAGAAATAGAAGCTGCAGCTGTGAACATATTCTAAAGAGTGTTAGATAAGCACTTGAGGGGAAAAACACTACAGGGTACAAATGCTAGAGTTAATTGGCTACATGCCTGCCTCCCATCCTGAAATGTCACTATGCAACCAATGTCAGCTTATCCCCTGGAGAGAAGATGAGTGGAGAACAAACCCAGCTTTTGTACATGTCAAAATTGTGTTCCTTACCATTGCTGTTCAGAATAAATCTGCACACACAGTTTCATTTTTGCTTTTGTTTGGAAGGCTGAAGTTACCCCTAAGACCCTGTGCAGTCCTTCTATTCCAGGAAGAAAAATACTTTGGTGCTAATGTTGCTCTGCTACGGTTTTTTTTAGAGAGATCATACACGTAAAATAAGGACATGTTTTCAGGTAACATGAACATGCCTCCTGAGCTTTGTCACCTATCTCCTCAAAACTGCAAGGCCAAGGGCATCTCAGCAAATACTTTATGCGCAGCATACGACTACCAAAACGACTATCACTGAAGTACCATAAGAGAACAAAACCAAAGATGGGTGTAACATGACTCTTCAGCCCTGTGAGATGAAGCCATCAACCTACATGCAATCAATATTTTTATTTAAAAAAAATAAAAGAATGTTAGGGTTATGTCCATGTCTTAATGTGATTTTTTTGAGGCACTAAGAGTGAGATGCTTGTATATTCACTTTATGAACGATGGTAAATTAGAGCATTAGTTTACAAGAGAGCACAAACTCATCCATATAATGACAAGCTTCCAGGCAGAATCCTCTTAGGTATATGAGAGAGCCCTTGGAAAGAAAGCTTATTTTGCAGGAAGAGTATGTCCAGCTAGCTAAGAAGTTTGGGTTGTTTTACCACTGGAGTAGCACTGCTTTTGTCAGCAAGGAATAGCTTTCTCATGGTGACTACACGTGCTGCAATTTCTTAGAGGAGCAGCTAAGCTCATGATACATTATAGCGTCTGTGAAATTATGCTTCACGTGGGCAGGGTTTATTTTAAAATAATTCTTTTCAGTAGTGCTACTTCCTTCCTTCTCTCATGGTCTTGATGGTACTCTGAGCTTCCTGCAGGAGAAGAAAATGCAGGGGTTGAGGGGCAGGGACAAAAATGGAAGGAGGAAGAACAGGTCCCAGTGTAACTTTCTTGTGATCTTGGGGGAAGTGGGGAGGGAAAGTGATTATTTTTAAGATGGACCTTGAAGTCCAAGTCTTCTGCTGGTTTATATGGCTGAAAATGTGTGCAGTCATTCATGCCCAGACACCTATGCATAGCAGGTTGTCCTTAAATCTGATCTGGAACAGTGCTGCAGTTCTGACCAGTGGATCTTTTGCAAGGTTCATCATGTCGACTTAATATTTTTCTCAAACAAATGCTTAAAATATTTCTATGATTAGATTATAAAGCATCAAACTCTCATTACCATAAAAATGTTGCCAACAACACTTAAGTATTTTAGTATCTAGACTTCAGGCCTCATCTTTAATCTGCGATTTCTGTGGTGGCAGTACTAGACAGATTCTTTATTGTCCTTGTAGAAAGCCCAGAGTATTTGTATCCAATTGTCAGACTGGGGATGTGGTGGGTAACAGCTGTATCAGAGGTAATAACATCTTTACAAGATCATGGTTGCCTAATGTCCAAAATACTAATAATGTACATTTGAAAAGCCCTCATGCACCGTTATTATGCAACCTATACATTGAATTCCATTGTAATGATCAGGTCCTGCCTTTCACCCTCAAAGAGCTGGGTAAATCCTGAGCTTTTCAAATGCTGGCTGTGGTTGGTGCATAGCAGACATGACTAGTGAGGCACTGTGCCAGGCAGCGGTGGTGGGGCACACGCAGTGATGAGGCTCCTGGGAGTGGTGTGATGCCCTGTGGGGGTTCCCACACCTGACATCGGGGCTGCAGAGGGGAGAGGGGGCACAGCGGTTAAGGTCTCTCCTCTAAATCAGCATGGAGGATCTAGGAGCACAGAGCTGCTTCTGCTCTAATCATCAGACCTTCTTCCTGGTGAACCAAGCCACCCCTTCCCACCGCAGATACCACAGGACAACTTTTGCAGCAGCTGAGCTGAGGTGCTGCCGTTGCATGGCTGGCTGCAAAACCCTTCAAGCACTGCCCCTCGTGAGTCCCCCCGCGTCTGCCTCTCCCCTTGTCTTCCTGCAGCTTGCTGTGATGAGCCCTGTCATGCGACTTGGAAGGGCACCTGAGCATCCCAGATGAAGGGGAGGAGGGAGATAAATGAGATCTAGACCTGCGTTGCCCCTCCCTCAGGCCTATGCTTGTTACTTGCCATTCGCCTTTGGAGACCAATGTATAACCAACGGATTTTCCAAATCTAAGGATGATAGTTACCCTTACTTTTCTGGAATTAAGGACCCCTTTAAGGCTCTCAGAAATACTGGGTAATTCAAGTCAAACTGAATACTTACCATACCATAATAATTCAGAGCTAGGCTAAGGATGCATGGATGTGATAGTCATAGCAGGATAACTCTTCAGTGATTGCTATGGCAATGACAAAATGAGAATCTGGCTTCAAGGTTGTATTTTTAATCCTCTTGGACCCTTGTCTACGCAGCAGTTATTTAAACATAATTCTCATTACTTATTCGTGTCCTTAATCTATTATTACATTAATTATACAATTTTTATGGTTTATAAGGAAAAAAAATGTCCTCAGTCAGGACATCTTAGTACATACTATTTCATTTACATGCATATTTCTGTATTTGCAGCCTTCCGTGGCTCTAACTGATCAAAACCAATAAAAAATTTATAAACTAAAAATACTCCCTTGGTCTTAACTTACACTACTTTTAATTCAATTTTAATTATTAATATTATAGTTGCTCTTTTCATTTTTTGCATTTTGGAGTGCGTGAAGGCCAAGCTCTTAGCTTTGGTTTTCTGTCTTGGATCTAAACATTTAGCATTTTCAGCCACTCATTTACCCTAATTTCACCATTTTTCCTTGTGCTTCACTAGGAAATATCTTGCTGGCATTTCTTACAGATGTTGCTGTGTTGTTGCCATCTGTGATTAAGACATGGTGTCAAGAGCTTGAAAAATAGAATTCAGGAATGAGCCAGACAAAATCACGATGCCTGAGGGAGGTATCTTCTGTTATAAATTATCAAGGTCCTCTCCTTGTTTTTGAGCTGCATTTTTATGGGGTGTGCAGGACAAAGAGAAGCCAAAGTTTTGGTGGTGGTTGGCTGGGGTTTTTTGTGTTGTTTTGTTGTGTTTTTTTTTTTTTTTTAATCAGTCAGTCATTGCCTTACCTATTCACTTGGCTTATGAGCAGGGCATGATTTTTAGGATGTGTCTATCATCTGATGCACCTTATTGCTTTTTCTATTCATATTAATAGTCTATTCCTATTTCGTTACTGTTTAACAAGGGAAAATAGAGGAAACAGAAGAATCACCCTCCATCTATTATACATAAAATTTCTCTGTTGCAATGTTCTACAGAAAGCTGAAATCACACTAGTATTCTAGAAAATTCACTTTTTGCCATTAGTAATCATGATCATATGTATTTGCTGTAATGAAGCTGTATTTCACAATTTGACTGCTTTTTTACTTTTTTTTTTTTTTTTTTTATCAGTCAGTCATTGCCTTACCCATTCACTTGCCTTATGAGCAGGGCATACCTTTTAGTAAGTGGCTATCATCTGTTGCACCTTGCTGCTGAGTGGTTAAGGATCACACGTTAGTAATGCTTTCTTGTGCTGTGTCATTTCTACACTAACCTCTGTCTGTTCTCTATGTAGAGATAAAAATCCTGTCTAATACCTTCTCTTTAGAGGCATTAGGGTACTCTGCTGAGCATTCTTGGAGGTTTGTACTTTTGTACTCTGAGAACATTGATTACATAAAATATCAATTTTCCTAAATGGAAAGTGATAGGAAAAGATCTGATTCCCCCCAAAAAATGTTTGGTGAATGAGCTAATGAAAGCAAATGCAATCTCTCAGTTGTTACACCACTTACTATTTTTTCCTCTGGTCTGGGAGGGAGCCTTTCGGTTGATTTCAGGTGGTTTGAGTGTAAGCTGATGACTCCAGGCCCTAAGGATTCCCTGGAACCAGTCCCTGACATTAGCACAATATGTCACAAATGTCCTTATTTGTGCTTAAAATTTCAGCTCCTTTTATTAAGAGTGTGACAAATGTTGATTGTCTATGTGTGGTAAATGGTGTAATATGCAATTACTAGCACAACCAACTGTTTGTTATGAAGTTTTTCTTTTTTATAGGCTTAAGATGGAGACATAGATGCAATTAAAAGAAAAAAAAAGAAAGAAAGAGGGAGAGAGAGAAATAAAATCTTTCTGCGATGTCAACAGCCACTAAAAGTATTTTACATATCACAACCATCTTGCCCAAGGCACAGCAGGAGGCATTGACCCATTACCAATGAGATCATGTGTACAGCACTCAAGCATTCATGATGGGAAATGTCTTTGCTTCTCTCATCCTGCTTCATTTCCTAGTTTCTCCTTAAAAAATACACAAAACAAAACCAAAACAAAATACCTCCTGATTTTATAGCTTTTCTTTTTATTTTCATTTTTCTTTGTGACTCACTCCTCTGTGGGAAGTAGCTCATTTTATTTACTTTATTACCAGCCCTTTATGTTAATCCAGGGCTCAGTGGTGCAGATATCCCAAAGGG
>KL286843.1:5300-24626 GCA_000699545.1 Podiceps cristatus | reverse complement strand
ATCCCTCCAGGGATGGTGACTCCAGCACCTCCCTGGGCAGCCTGTTCCAGTGCCTGACAACCCTGTCAGCAAAGAAATGTTTCCTAATGTCCAACCTAAACCTCCCCTGGTGTAACTTGAGGCCATTTCCTCTTATCCTCTTGCCCGTTACTTGGGAGAAGATGTATGATGTATGATGATGTATGATGATATATGAACATGAGTCTCTGGGACGTTAATTTCTTGCCAAAGGTTATCCACGTACTAATCCTATTAATGGCAAAAGCAGAAGTACAATTTCTTTTTGTGTTACTCACAGCAGATGCTATTTACTCTGGTGTGGTTATGGATCTGAGCTAGTGCCTGCTTATTGCTATGAGTGGCACCATGCACACTTGGTATCCACACTTGAATAATAGCTTTAACTCTGCATTTGCCATGTTCTCACAAGAGTTAAAAAGATGCTTCTAAAGAATATACATTTTTAAATTACTTACACTAGTCCTCTGCTCTGCCTGTAAGGATCATTTGGCTTTGCTACACAGTGCACTGATGGCAATCACATGCTCTGCAGCCAGCTGCCTCCACCCCTGCTGTTGTCCCATCCAAGTTCCCAGCACTTTGGTACCTACCAGCAGTCAACAGAAAAGCTCTTTCTCACAACTCTAAGTCTTTAGGAGAAATGAGGCTACTGTCACTTGGGCTGGGAAACTCCAAAATGTGCTCTAGGCACAAGTCTACAACTGTAAATGAAAATATAAATGAATATATTTTACATGGATACATAGTACATTAATAAAAAAAAAGCCATTCCTAAATTACTACTCCATAATACTAATTTTCCTTTGTTCCTGTGATCTATCTTTTTGCTTTCTCACATCTCAAGAATTCAATTACTTTTAAAAATAGTAATCTTTGGTGTTTTTTTACAATTCTGAATTCAAAAGCATTAAGGAAGCTGAAAGATAATGTAAATCTGATATTTTTTCTTCCCAGGCCTCCTACCCACAACTGAGCAACAACAGTCCAACCAAAGCTTCCAGAGATCTTCCAGTCTAAAGATCTAATGTAGGATTTCTCTTTTTCCTCAGCTTGCCACCCATGATTTCCTCCTAACTGGATCTATATCAGTGTTGCGGATTTGCCCATACAGGGGAACAAAGTATTCTCAGTTACATACAAATCTACTGGTTTCTCAGTTACATACATATCTACTGGTGGAATTGTTTCAAATTATTGAAAGATCAAAGTGGCACAGAAATCTCCTTTTAAAAAAAATAACTGCCAAAAGAATGCATTTTTCTATGCAATATCTGGCAAGGGAATAAATAAAGCGAGTATGCTATCAGAGCAAGAAAAAAAAAACTAACCTTGAAAGTAGAAGGAAACAACAACCCATGCCAAAGACTTACTATCACCTTAAGGTCTTCTGCCAGCCTTCCTCTTCACAGCAAGGAGACTACATCCCGAGGAGAGGCAGGTGCAAGCTCTCAGTCCCACAGGCAGCAGAGAGGCTGCACCTGTGTGGAGCCCGAACCTGGTCCTATATAATCCTTCCCGGGGAGCCAAAGAGTAAGCCTGTGGTGGCAGTGAGAAGATGGAAGTGGCTGTGGGTCAGCAGTGTTTGTGCACCTCAAGGATGTGGTATGTAGGGTTTGGGGAGCTGGGTCCTTTCCTTGCTGCTCTCCGATTTAATCCTGTTCTTTTTGCAGGTTGCTAGTCCTGTTTGGCTTTGTGCTGCTTTTAGCCCCTTGTGCTGGTGGCCTGGAGGTTCAGGATCTCTTGGGTAAGGAGGCTGCTCTGGGCTAGTAGTGGTGTGAATGTGGGCTTTGGGTTTGCTTGGAGCTGCTCTTCTCTGCCTTGGTGTGGAAGGGGTCTCTGAAGCGGAGTTGGCTAGCTGGAGGGTTTGCAGGGTATGCATCAGCATCCTGGAGGGCGATGGAGCTAATGGTGACCTTCCCTCTGCAGAGGGTGTGACCTGCCATAGGGATGGGATGGAAGTTGAGTTTTCCAGAGAGCTTGGTAACTATTCCTGGCATGTGTGTGTTGTTGGTATGTATTGCTATTGCCCTGTCCCTTTGTACTGTAGCCTGAAAGCAGGTGCCTGCCTGCAGGGCTGATCTTCCACCTTCTCCCTAGATGTGAGTGATGAGGAGATGGTGTCCTGTGACCACACTGTTGATTATGAGAGGCTGTTGCTCAGTGTCCTGTTTGTCAACTGTACTAGCCTGGAGGTAAAAGGGGTTTTGTTCTGGGAAGCTGCTGTGATGGACTGTGGGGTTTTCTTTTTCTTTTTTCCTGGCCAGGATTGGATTTAATAGGGTTTCTAGTTCTAACTTTAAAGAGTGGAAATGTTTCTAGTAATTTAAAACTCTTCTATAAGAGCAGTTCATGCCAGAAGTGTGTGTGTGTGTGGGGGGGGAGGGGTGTGGAACCAAATAAAAACCCACAGCAACAGAATACTTGTTTTCAACTGTGGATTAAACCACCTCAGACACTGCTGTGGACCCTTTTCTCTTGTAAAGGAATTAAGATACTTTGAAGGATATTTTGTAGGGAGATAGACTGGGTTCAAGAGTTCCCTAGCACCACTCTATTTACACATGTATATTGATGGAGCAATTAACAACAAATGCTATTATGGCTGTTGAGGTAGAGCAGTAAGTAGGAGGCCAGCCCAAACTGTCCTCAAACAGAGGCTTCACTGGTATCTATTGCTTTTAGATACTTGAAATACCTCAAGACTCTTGGTTTTGGCATTTATTAACTTGTTTCTCTAACAGCTGACTCTGGCACTGCAACCTGACAGATCTTGGAGCTTTCTTCCCCACTCCTGCAGGTCTCTCAGTATCTCTTGCTCTTCAACCTAGCCTCGTGATCCCATGCTTTCCTAGAGAACTTATGCTTTTCCATAGGGCTATTAAAATGACAATTCATTTTGTCCTTACACTGGTACAAACATCCAAACCAATTCTGAAATTAGAGTTCAGTCTTGATTGCTTTTAGTTGTCCTCATGCTGCAGTGATTACTGCTGCCTCTTGCTAATTAATGTCTCTTGTCTATAGCATGGCCAGCACCGGCTAAGACTGAGGCTGATGGTGAATGACACAATGGGAGAGGAGAAGAATGTAACCTACAGCACTCACTGCAATAGTGTTCATGCAGATGAAATCATTACTCCTTTCTTTGCTGGTGAAACAAACTGTACAAAAGACTTCATGGCAGTGAGTAGAGGAATGGGAGTGCTTGGAGGCTTGCAAGGAAGGATGGCTGTCTCCTGGAATTGTGTGGTTGGGATCTGCAGAAAGCTGGGGAAATCTCCAGCTAGCTCCCCTGAAGGGAGGCCTGTTGGCTGCATGTCCATCTTGGCATGACCATCAGCTCTTTGAAGAGCTGTTTTGCAAATGGTCATTAATGATGCATGTGGTCTGGCTCCAACCCTGTTGCAGGGGAAACTGGGATGTTGGTGCCATCTGTCTGCTTTGGAAAACTATAGTAGAGATTTTTCTTGGGAAGTTGTAGGGTTGTGACCACTGCCTCTTCCTGTGGTCTAACCCTCGTGCTGTGTTTCAGGTTACTTTCCCAAGACGCATGCCAAGCTTCAGTGATGAGCATGTGGTATGTGCCCTCTGTCTTGCAAAGGGAGGGTGGGGGAGTGCCTAGGTTTTGGACCTAAACTGAGCCTGATGTCTGCAAGCTGGAATAGTCCCCATTCTAGGTACTTGCATCTAGTTGGTAAGCCTAATTCTAGGCTATCAATATAGGGAACTTCAATGCAAAATCTGTGAGGTGGCAGCCCTGCAGGGTGAAGGACTGTAATGCCTTGCTGCTTCTGTGTGGCTGTGCCTTCCCTTACTAAGCAAGGATCTCCTGCTTTGCAGGTTCCAGCAGCTCCAGTGACCTGGACTCTGTCAATTGATGATGGAACCACAGTACATCAGTTGAGCCTTGGACAAGCCATGCAGCAAGGCTATAGCTTTTTAGCTGATGGCCACAACCTGATCTTTCAGGTGGCCTTTACTGCCACTGGAGTTGTCTCCTACAAGGTAGGTGAACACAGAGTTGGTACTGAGGAGGCGGTGCTGCTTTGAGAGGCTAGGTAGCTCCCTCCTCTAGACCTGTGGAAAGCACTTGCAGATCATGGCCAGAGCCAACACTGAGCTGATGCAGTGCTGTGCCTAGCTGGTGTGTGCAAAGCTGTTTGACTTCATTATAGCTGTCACTGACCTGACCCTATAAAACAGGGAAGCACAGTGTGCATCTCTGACACACAGCTGCACAGCTGATGGGTGCACAGCTGATGGGTGTCTATGTAAATGGGATTATAGCTATAGCCTGTCCTGTGAACATCTGACTGGTGGTCCTAAGAGCAGACCTTTTTTGAAAGGGTGAGATGGGAAGAAACTGCTATTGCAAACATGAATAGCAGCAGTCCTGAACTAGACATAATATATGGCCCTGCAGGGTTGGTCTTATGATGGATCATGAGCTAAGCACTCTCTAATAGAGCTTATCTTCTTTGTCAGCACAATGATAAGGTGCTCTACACTGTGGCATTCAAGCTCACATATGGTCCTCCTGAACGCAGACTGACTGCGGAGTCAAGAATGCTTTGTGCACCAGGTAATACATACAGAAAGTCAGAACCTAGCCTACTTCTGCCCTGAGGAAACTCGCCCTATATTTAACAGAGATTTGTTGCAGGTCCAGCAATCTGTAATGCCACACACATGATGGTTGCCATCCCAGCCTTCCCAGGGACCCTTATGGCTGTGGGTGTAGAGGATAAGACCATCCCCATGGACCGGCTTCAGGAAAAAGGGATTGCTCTGGACACAAAAAAAGGGGTCAAGTTGCATATTAGCAGGGGAGTCCTGAAGTCCAGGGTGAGTTCTGATCCTCAAATCATAGGAACTGGTGTGATCACAACTCCTTGGTGCTTATTGAGAACCAGAGCGCAGTAGCTTTGACCTTGACTAAGTACCTGTCAAGTCAGCCATGTGCCCTGTGGCTGGCTGAGGGCAACCATGATTAAGATGAATACAAACTGACTTTATAATAGGTAACCATCACTTAAAGGTAACCTGGGTTTCATGAAGTCTCTTAGCAAAAACAGCTGGAAGTAAAAATATTCCTCTTGGAGTCGGTTGGTATTTGACATGCCTGGAGTGATGTCAACTAACAAACTAGCTGAGCATGAAGAGCACCATGGCCCCAGGGCAAGTGAAACAGCTTGAAAACATACATGTGCTAAAAAGACCTCTTGTACCAACACTCCAGGAGACTAACTCTTGTCTTTCAGCTACATGGGGAGAGCTGCTCAGGACTTCAGTCCTCTATGTCCTCTCTGAAATTGGCTTTTCACTTCCATGGGGAGACTGTGGCAATGGTGATGCATCCAGAGTGCCCCTGTGACCAGCATGCGCCCGTAGGTAAGTAACTGGTTTCTGCTATGGGTTCAGCCCAATGTGCTGCTTGGATGGTAGTCCTTCAGTATGGCTTGTTCCTTCACTTTCCTGTGAAGGACTAGTTCATCTCTAACCAGAACACATCAGTTCTTGGCAAACAGACCTGCCACTGACTGGTATGACAACTTATGTGAACCTCTGTTACAGCTGCTGTATGCACCCAGGACGGGTACATGGATTTTGAAGTCCTTGCTGACAGTACTAAACCGCCACTAGACTTGAATACACTTAAGCTCAGAGATCCTGCATGCCAGCCAGCCTTTAAGTCATCTTCAAATGATAGAGTTTGGTTTCATGTCCCACTGAATGGGTGTGGGACCAGGTACTGGGTAAGTGTGTAACCAGGACTGATGGGGCTTTAGGCATTGATTATGCCCTCACTAATGCTATTATTTCTCCTTAGTTTGATGGGGAGAAGATAGTTTATGAGAATGAGGTGAGGGCATCATGGGCAGACCTTCCACTGCGCAGGATCTCAAGGGACAGTGAACTCAGGTGTGCCTGGATACCTCTTTGGGTAATACTTAATCCTGGATATCTTATGTATGACTGTAAAATTTACCTCCTCCTTCCCTGTTACAGGCTAACAGTCCTGTGCTCCTTCAGCAATGGTGATGCCTCCCTCTCTATAAGGGTAGAAAACCTTCCTCCTCTGGGTTCTTCAATGAACCAAGGTCCCCTCTCTTTAGTTCTTCTAAGCTACCCAGGTAAAGCTGACTCTGGGCTCAGGTGGGTGGGAGGTAACTGGAACTTTCAAGGGGAGGATGTAGAAATGAACTGTTTTGGTGTATGGGTGTCGTGGTTTAACCCCAAACAGCAACTGGACCATGCAGCTGCTCGCTTACCCCTCCTCTCCCCTGTGGGGTGAGGAGGAGAAATGGAGAGAGAGCGAGAGCTCACGGGTTGAGATAAAAACACTCTACAGAGCCAGCAAAAGAAAAGATAAAAATATATTAATACTACTAATAATAATGAAAAAGGACAACAGAATATATAAAATGAACAATGCACAATTTCTCACCACCCGAGGACCGATACAGCTCGTCCCGAGCAGCCAGCCTTCCCAGAGAGCGCGAGGGAACAGACAGACGAACACACAGGCCCGAACGAAATAAAATAACAATAAGATAACAAGAAAGAAACATGAACAGAAAATGAACCAAACAAGGAACCCGAACCCTAAGGAAAGGGCAAGGGCAACAAGGCAAAAGACAAGGGCAAAAAGGGCATGCAAACAGGACATGCAAAAAAAAAAAAAGGCTTGCAAAAAAGGGGCAATGCAAAAAGGGCTGAGGGTCAATGGCTGACCCTCACTTATACTGGGCATGACGTCTATGGTATGGAATAATCTCTTTAGCCCGTTTAGATCAACTGTTTGGCTGTACCCTCCCAAGTGTCTGGACCTGCTCGTTAGCAAAACTTGGGAAACTGCAAGATGTCCTTGGTCGTTCAGCAGCAGCAAACAACAGGCTATCGCCTTGTTTCACATACCAACTCCAAAACACAGGAGCTGCTGCAGACAAAAAACAGCTCTGTCCTGTCTGAAACCAGGACAATGGGCTTCTAATGACCTGATGTGCTGCTTTCCTTCACACCCATGCTAGCTGAGGCAGATGCCTTAAATTTGTGACTCTAGGACAAACTGGCTGCTGTTGAAGTATCTTCAGGAATTTTTTTTTTTTTTTTTTTTTTGCACACTGACTTATCTAATAAGGCTTTGGTTCTTGCAGAGGTCTCATACAGACAGCCATACCATGATGATCAGTACCCAATAGTAAGGTACCTACGCCAGCCTATCTTCCTGGAAGTTCAGGTCCTGAACCGCAATGATCCCAACCTCCATCTGGTATTGGATGACTGTTGGGCAACAGCTTCACAAGATCCAAGTTCACTTCCCCAGTGGAATATTGTTGTTGATGGGTGAGTGCCCTGCCAGAGAAATAGAAGCACTTCTGGCAGTGGGTGGGAGGACTCCTTAATTCTTCCCTGTCCCACCATTAAGAATGAAGCACAAGGTACAAGGGTCTGGTATGCACTCAGTATGCTAGAGCATGTAGGAGAATGGTGGCAGCTCTAACTTAAACCTCTAGTCTGCTTTAAAACAAAACAAAAAAAACCCAAAAAAAACCCCAACAAAAACCAAACACACCAAACTTTCTCTATCCTGCTATTCTGACCTGCTTCTTACCCCTTGGCAGGTGTGCGTATGACCTGGACAGCTACAGGACTGTGTTTCATCCTGTGGGACATGGTGTCAGCTATGCTAACTATCGCCAAAGGCTGGAAGTGAAGACTTTTGCCTTTATCTCTGGTGACAAAGCCCTCCCTGGCCTAGTAGGTGACATGCTCCTTTTACTTTGAGTGGTAAGTAGGAGCAGTTACTGTCTCAATGACTGGACCTCTTATTCTCTGTCCTAGGTATATTTCCATTGCAGTGTTCTGATCTGTGACCGTTTTCGACCAGACTCCCCTCTGTGTATAACAAGATGCCCTAGGCCATCTAGAAGCAAGCGAGGTAATGTCTAGGCAGATGTAGGTTATGTTGGATCAGTGCAACCTGACTATACCATATGGTTCACCTCTACTACGTTACTGTTGTAGAGAGTGGGATGCCAGGTGTGAACTCTGCAGTGGTGAGCTTGCAGGGTCCTGTCCTCTTCATGCCAGAAGACTGGTCTGCAACCCAAGGTACTTACTAAGCTGGTGCAGTGTTAATGTATGTTGCTTGGTTTAGTGAAGAGCTGTCTCCACAAACTATCTTTCTACTTGCTTTTTAGGGAGCACTCTCTTGAGCAAGGAAGCATGGGCTGACATTACAATGACTGCTGTTGGCATTGTCTCTCTGGTGGCCCCAATGCTACTATTCTTGGCTCTCTTTAAATGCCTAGAGAGAAGAGCATCCATGGTAAATGTAGTATGCTAGTGTGTATTTTACAAATAAACTTGGATTAGAAATGACTGCAAAAGTTCTGAGTGTGTGGCTCTAGAGTTGTTGCTGTGCAGCATTCAAGGAACTAGGCTGGACAAAGATGGATGTTTGTCTTGCTTGAGCAGTGGTGCTGCTCTCAGTGTCTCTAGTTCCAGTTAGAGCCCTGACCTGAACTGAAGCTTTTGAAAGCCCAAGCTTTTTGGGTAAGACTTAAGTGGTGGTAGCTTTCTCTATACTGGATGGCTTTCCCACCTCGTTAGTTCACATTATAGGGTGACTGACTAATGTTTCTCCTAATAGTGTAAGAGATGCCTTCTTTAAGATTCTATAGTCCTCCTGCCCTTTGCTAGGTAGAAGAGGAATTAATTGAAGATAAACATCATAGTTTAAGGTAAAGCAGTACTCTTTAACAACTGTGCAGTGACCCACAAGGTTTAGACGTCTGGTAACTCAGGATCATCTAGACCTTTTATAGCCAGTAACTTTACAATTGGTATAAAATTACTACTAGTTTAGCTGGGTCTATATGAGAACTAGTGTTTTATGGCACCTACTCTGCAGAATTAAAGCCTAGTTCTGAATTGCATTTTGTACTAATCATTTAGATGACAAAATCTAGATTAAGTCTTGGGTGAACATAAGGCTCTAATTGGGGCTAAAGGTAGCTGCTCAGTGGATGTCTTGTATCTCGGTGTACGTATGTGCACATGTTCCAGGTAGTTGCTTCACTAATTCCTAAAGGTCAGTCTGTGCGGCAGTACTTAATGCCACATCGCTCTTCAAAGTAAAAGTAAAGACACAACTTCACTTGGCTCTGGCTTGTTGTAATGAAGTCTGTGTTGCAGGGGTGGGGTGTGATGTCAGCTGTAGCCTGTAACCAGCACTAAGCTTACTGACAGGGAAGGTGGAATTGAATCAACTGGCTATGAAAGACAAGCAAGTCTCTTGCTGAGAATACTACTTTGTCTTTAAAGTCCAAGACAGCTGCCACATTATAAGTGATGTTAGCTCACTGAGATTTCTGGATTTAGACACTGCATGTGTCCATGGAAAGCCACAGCAGAGCCAGCTTAAAACACATTCAGGAAGTGTCTTCTGGCCCAGGCCTACAGAGTCTTGGAGACTTTTAGCTGCCTAAAACTCAAGCTCAGATTCAATGTATAAAATGAACTTCCACATAAGGGAAACTTGAGGGTGATATTGAGGTGGTCAGAAATAACTTGGCTGATAAAAATGGGGACTACACTGTTACCTGTATAGCTTTAGGTATGCTCTTTCCAACAACAGCAAAAACCTTAGAAACAGTGATATTTTCTTATTTGGTTTCATACCTCCACTGTGACAGGCAGGGAGGGCTAAAGTTGATGGAATAAGCTGTTCTAGAATAATTAACATTGGACACTCTCTAGTCCTAGAGACATGTAAAAGTAGCTTCTTAATTTGCTTGTTTTGTGCCTTCAGCTTTTAGTGCTTTAGCTCCCTGTCCCTGAGGAGCTGAGGACTGTGTAATATAGCTTTTAAGTTCACTAGCTGCTTTCTTTATGTTTAAGTCAAAGATCATAAGCTGCTTGGGGCTGAATGGAGCTCAGCAGTGGTATGTTAAACCCCTGGCTGTTCAGCTGTGGTCTGGGGCTGTACTTAAGTGCCTTTTGGACTAAAAGCTCTGTTTGCCTTTGCCCGACAGCAGCACACTGATGCCAGCTGCTGCTCCTGCTGGTCATGCTCGCTGTGCACTAGACTGCTGTGCCTGTGTTGCAAGTTACCCTTTAAGCAGCCAACAGCCCACCTGTAACATCAGGGCATGGGCCCCCAGAGGAGATGGACCTGGTCTGGTCTTCTCAATTAAACATCAGCTTCAGGGTTTCTAGTGATCTTGCTAACCAGCAGATGCTTGGCATCTGCTTCTCCAATTGGTACTAAGTTCTTGAAAGAAATTCTCTCATGCTGCAAGTGCCAGCTGACTGCTACCTTCTCTTCTGTGGCAGTTATCAGTGGCTTCTGTTTGGCAATCTCTGCCTCTGTTGGTCTGGTCCTTATTTCCAGTTATATTGCTGTTAGTGATGTATTTTTGAAGGTTGTTTGATGCCCTGTCTACTTGTTCTGTTCCCTGTAGACCAACTAATTGGTCTATTTTGGTGATTCTAGCAGTTGATAACAAAGCAAGAACACATCTCTAAAGCAGAAAAATGTCACCCTTACTAGAACAGATTTTGTGTTCTGCTGTCACTTACATAGCTTATGAGGTATCTGTATTAACTCTTTGGCTAACAAAGCTTTCCCAGCTGGTTCAGTTAAAAGGAGTAAGATCTGCCCCTATTATTGCCTTGTTCTGTCTGTAAGCCTCAAAGCTTCCCTACAAGAAAGGCAATACAACTACTAATGCCTTTAGGGAAACAGAGGCACAGAGGGAGCCTGTTCATAATTGATAAGCAAATAAATGCATTTTATGCTCAGTTTGGAGGTTAAAACTTGAACTACTTGAGTCCTTATCTAATGCTTTTTATTCTGCTAGATTATACTATATTGCAGTAGTGTCAGCTTTGAAAATCCATAGTTGAAAAACAAGGCCCTGTCTAAGAGGATCATGAATAGGTTTGTTGCTCATTACTAACAAATAATTTCTGGTTCTATTATTCTCTTTGCTTCTGTCATCTTGCATGATAAATAATTCAGGCCTATTATGGACTGTAGAAAAATAATGTTTCTTTGTTTACGGGATCTGCTTTGGGTTTGTTTGCCTTTACTTTTCTTGTGGCTTTCCACTACCTGTCAGGGTAGAGAGCATTCAGTGCAGCACTCTTCCTGTTAATTATGTCTATCATGTATTCTCCCCTGCATCTACTTCTGAAATGGAATACTGCTAGTCCTCTTAGTATCTCCTCATTGAAGACTTGGCTTTTACTATAGTACTGAATTTCCTGAGTTTCTTTTGTTCTGAAATCTCCCATTGCTGTATTACTTTCATGGTAGACTTGGTAGCTGATTTCATTTTTGAAATGCTTATCAAATGCTTTTGTTCAATTGTGATTCCATTCAATTGTGGTGTGTTTTTTTTTAAAAAAAAAAACCACACATGTGCCAGTATCTGCAGTTTATGCAGCTCTTCCAGCTGTTCTTGTGAACGAGCTCTGCTGCAGCTGGGGGTTAAAACCTGTCTTTATTTAAACCTGTTAGCAACATCCAGCATTTGTTTTAAAGCATCACTGTAAAAACAAAAAAACCACACACACACCCAACAAACAAACAAAAACTTCTCCCTCCTTACTATGTGATTCAGATAATTACAAAGAGTCCTTGGAGGAGCACTTACAGTGAAGCTGGAGCCTGCCTTTTCTGAGGACAGCAGGCTAGAAGGATGTTAAGAAAACCCTCACAAAGTGGACTGGACTCTTCCTGCTGTTAGAGCTGATATTCTGGTGGCCAGAAGTTCCATGGGCACTCAATAGGGGCACCAGGCACATGTAATTTTGAAAACTGAGGGAGGAAATGAGGTCCTCTTTGAAAGGAAAAAAGGGTTGTGGGTAACAGAAATCTGTCTTTAACACACTGAAGCAAAATACAGTTGTATTAATGCTTGGAAGAGAAGTTATTGTACCTGTTTTCTCTCTCCCCCTGCTTAAGAGGCACTTAGATCATAAAGAAGTGTGCAGCAATACACCACTTGCTAGCTTTCTAGTAAGCTTTCTTTACATGCAAGTCTCAATCTGCAAAAATTGGAAGACTTCTCCAATTTATTAGTGTGTAGGAAGAGGCTATAAGGATTTCCCCTGTCATGCTCTGGTGTTATTTGCACTATTAATATTCTTTCCTATCAAACTCTGGATTTGATATGCTGCCCTTCCTCTCTCTAAAGGAACACTTTCTGAACTCAAGTAGGTTTGGAGGAGATTACCATGTAACCATTTCAACTAAATACCATTAGGTTGCAGGCAGCTGAACAGGGGCTAACAGCATGTGTAGCCTGCAGGCAGAGACCGGGGAGTATTAATGCTGCCTCGGCAATAATGCCACCTCCTCTGAAGACTGGCTGTACCACACTCATTTCATTAGACTATGTTTGACCTGTGGGTTCCTTATGTTCTGCTAGGCTACCACTGATCTCCACTCCTTTAGGACTCAGTAACTGGGACAGCTCTATTAAATTGAAGGGTAATTTGGCACTGTTTTCTTACCCCTGCTGAAATTGTCAGTATCAGAGTTTGTGCTTAGTGCCTTCACTTGAAAGGTATTGTTGCCTTTGCTTTTGTTTTATACCAAACCCACTAACTTTCAGGGGAAACCCCAGTTTTGTAGTTGAATGACTTGTACTAGCAGTCGCTACTGCAGCAAACCAAATAGTGACAGCTTTGCATCCAAAGCAAAACCATTAGAAACCCTCTGTCCTAGAGCAGGTAGCAGAGCAAAAGCACTGAGTTGCTGCACACTTGAGGCACACAAACGTCTTGGATCTTTAGTTTTACTGTCCCGTAAAGTGAGCCTAAGATGTCTCTTCATGTAACCTGGCACAAAAGGTGGTAGCAGTTAACTCAGCATGGCAAGAAATATAGTAAATGTGTTTTGTGGAAAGGTCTGTATGTTTTGGGGTTTTTTTAAAGGTCCCTTTTTGTAGCTTTTGGTATAGATGAGGGTAGTGCTCTCTGTGGATGTAACAGTCCATTTGAAGTGAGGCAGTTTCAGTCATGCAATTATGCTTTTTATTTTGTATTCTGTACACATTGCTTTACACAGTCAAGGAAATGAGGCATAAAAATGCAATTGCATGTGACAGTGAATAGGGATGAAAGTGTTCCATTGCACTAAGAGTGCAACACCCTTAAGTTAAACATTGTCTGGCAACTTTGTGTAAACAAGGAGAGTGATTGTCACAAGTCCAGCTCTGTTCTCTGGGCATGCAGCACTTCAAGTCAGCGGACAGATTCTGCTAATGCTGCTTGTCAAGCATGCAGTGCATAAATAGCACAGGGCTGGGGGCTCATCTGCTATAGCCCCTGCTTCACTTAATAAGCATTATCAATGAGCTCTTCTTAATACAACAAATTTCAAGGTACATTTTCTAAATATTAATGTACATTCCTGAAGTACTAAGAATATCATCATGCTGCTCTTAATCACAGTTAGTGTGTCAATAAAAATATAATGAAACTAGGCATTTTATATCAGAGCCATTTATTTGCAAGTCACTTTTACTGTCTATGAACAGCCTGATAGGGGTTAGGGTTGAATTGATTACTTAGGCTGTTGTCCAGAAAACCTACTATGCTTAAGTCCTGTTGACTTAGCACTTGGATGGAATATGAAGTATTTCTGCAAAAGCTAGTAAAGTGGTACTTGATGAAGAAGACTTATGTACTTGACAGCACACTGTACATAACTGCATGTGGTTTTAGATCTTCTGAGCTAAATAATGCTGATACTCTTAATGTTCCCTGCTTCCATCTTTCTCTTCATTCCTAAGTGTGGTAAAAGACTGGTGTGGTAGAGAGGTGTTCCCTTGTTTCTCATTGCTGGATGGACTTAAACTCCGTTCCAGCACAGTTGGGGTTTATGAGATAATATTACACTGGCTTTCACGTGAACACTCTGTAAAAGAGAAATGCTAGCCAACATATCTATAAACTATTTTTCATGTAGCTTGCATATATGAATCTGGAGACTTGCACTAGAGAGGGTGTTTAAAATAGGTTACTTGTCTTGAGTAAAGGTATAGGTAAGAGCTTTACTTTTGCTCTTTGATTTTTATCTCTTGTAGTATTCTTATTAGCTGGGGACATGAGAGAAAGAGATTGTACCCAATGACAGCCACCCAGGTCAAAGGGAAGGTGTTCCTTGCCTGGCTCCTGTCCCTGGCTAATACTGTCTGCTTAGGGGAAGATTGCCAGACATGGCACATGAGAGGATACCTGACCCAAGGAGGATTAACTCCATAGTTCTCCCAGAGTGGTTCAGTTGTGCTCTGTGGACACTGCAGGGGAAGTTTGAATGAAGACTTGTGTAAATTATTTAAATCAAGGAAAATATGGGGGGTTTTGCCCCTACTTTGTAAATAACTGAAGTTGGAGCCCAGCATGTTACTTCCTTCCCTTTTGCTGTATTGAGTGCTAGTGTTTTAGTTCCATATTGAAGTGTGTTAACTGTGGAATTTTTAAGCTCATTTTACAAATACAAAGGATTCCCTTACTGCATTTGGGCCTGATGTCCCTCTTTTGTGACACATAGGGGAGGGCAAAGCACAAATGTGCAGCAAGAGGAGGTATAGGAAGAGTCAATGAGAACCTGTTGTATGTAGAATCAGGACTGGGATCTCTGCAGCTTGATATCAAGCAGCTACTTTAGGAACTGTAGCAGAGCTGGTTGCTCCAAATCTCCTTGAAAGGTCTTCAGTTGTTTGGGGGTCCCCCAGGCTGTGGGGATTAGGGCCACAGGAGTGGCTGCCCATTGAGGCATGTTTATTTCTGAAGAAGGGCCAGTGAGCCAGGTCCTTGTGGCTGGGCAGGCTGAGGGCCCGGCTGGGAATGCTGCCACTGGGGTGGGAATGGCTCCTGCTGTTTTGGGATGGTGCTGTTCTGCAGGAAGCCAAGCGAGTGGCTGAGAAAACGGCCTCAGCACCATCTCCCTGGCCATCCTTGCTAAGGACTTCTTAGCTCTGCTGCAATGTTTTAATAACTTAAAACCAAAACTAAACCACCAACTTGCTCACTTGAGGGATGGCCTTACTGTCTCCAGTAAAAACACCTGGTCTGCACTGACCTAGTTTTCTCTCTTTGGCATATCCCTATCAAAATGCGTGCTGAGGTGGTGATGGCAGAGCACTGGAAGTGGCCCTCATCAAAAGGACACAGTGTGAAGCTTTGAAATGACAGACTGATAAACATGCAAAGGTTGGGGCAGCAAGAGTGAAACTGCTCCATGTTTACCTGCTGGTAATTGAGAATTCACAGCTCTAGCTCCTGATGGCAGAATGAATTACATAATGAAAAATCAATTTAAAATGCAGAAGGAAATGGTTCATGTGCGGCCAGAGCCTGAGCTGGAATAAATTTACTTGCTTCAGTGTCTGCTGAGTTCATTAAGCAATGCCTGCTCCCTTCAGCAAAAGAGGAGAGTGCAAAGGAAATCCAGGGGAAAGAATTAGATCTAGTCAGCTGTGCATCTGCATATGAGCTGTGGTCTGAAGCTTTGAGTGTTGTCACTTGAGACAGGTGCAGGAGTACTTGGAATTGCTAATTCTGGAAAAGGGATAGTTTTGGCTGTAAAGTAACAGAAAATTATTGATGTCTCAGCCACTATTAAAGGTGTGGTGGAGATGGAAACATGCTTGTCCTTGTTGTGGCTTAACCACAGCTAGCAACTAAGTACCACCAGCCACTCCATGGGAGGTGTAGTGCATGGTGCTCACCTGATGAAACACGGGCAGTGGCAGGCTGGAGGGAAGAGTGGCTGGCTTGTGGGGGCATATCCAAATTACTGCAGCTCTTGCTACCTGCCAGAGATGGACACCAAATGCAGCAGCGGCTGCCCTGAATCAATTGCATCCTCCCGAACACTTTTGCTCCCATTTGGGGAAGCCTGCCCTACAGCTGCTGGCCTTACAGGGACCCCAAGCCGCCTCTGGAGATTTTGGCCCAGCAAGATGTAGATGAAGGGGTTCAGACAACTGTTGGCATAGCCCAGGCTGATAGCCACATTGTAGGCATAATAGAAGGGCAGAGTGGGGCGAGTCATGGCAAGCTGGGCCAGTTGCAGGATGTGGAAAGGTGCCCAGCAAATGAAGAAGGCCACACAAATAGCAATTGCTGTACGGGTCAGTCTCTTGGTTCGAGCCCTGGTGCATCTTTGGCTCATCAGCGCTTCTGAGGACCTGGCCATCTTGAGCAGGATCCTCCTGTAAGCCACTGTGATGAGAGCAAAAGGGATGGCAAAGACCAGGAAGAATTGGTAGAGAGTATACCAGTAAATGTCCCGCTGGGGGTCTGGCAGACGAATGCCACAGCCTAGTAGACCTCCAGGCAAAGGGATGAGCTGAGCATACATCCACACGGGTGTAATGCTGAGGAAGGAAAGGGCCCAGAGCACACAGATGACAAGGATTGCCACGGGGGGCTTCCTGAAGCGAGTGGAGGTGAAGGGGTAGACGGTGGCCAGGTAGCGGTCAATGGACATAGCAGTGAGGATGTAGGTGCTGGTGAACTGGCTGTTGGCATCCAGGGCAGTGATGATTGTGCACATTGTCTCCCCAAAGTGCCAGGCTCCATTCCCCAGCAGCTGGTGGATGAGGAAGGGCATGCCCAGGAGGAAGAGCAGGTCCACCACGGAGAGGCTGATGATGAAGATATCTGGGACGTTACTGCTAGGGCTGGATTTCTTTAAGACTGTGCAGATAACCAGGCCATTACCGATAATGCCCAACAGGCAGATAATGCCAAACAGGGTGGGCATGATGAAGTTGCCATAGCTCATCCTGCTGGGGTCACCTGCAGAGACAAGCGTAGGCAGGAAAAAAATCAGCTGTGCCAGGACTACGGGTGAGGTCATGCCTTGTGGCTATTCTGGCTTCTAAGAGACAGTGAATGCTCTGAAGGCAAACATAACGGATTTCTTAGGCACATGCAAGATGAGGAAATGCTTTGTGTATGTGGCTGTATCTAACCACACACAGACACTTTCTCAGCAGCTTTCACAAATGTATATGTTAAAATGTATCTATAATCAAATGTGTATACACCCACCCTTCCCTTCATATGTATGAATGCAAAAACATTAACAATAGGATGAAAAACCACCAGTGAGTATATGTGCATGTAGACCCTTTCAAATGCACACATATATAATGAATGTATGTTTCAATATTCTGATACATATGTGGCTCAACTGTATGGATATTAATATTGATATTCAGGCTTTCTTCAAAACCATCTCACATAAGTGATTTCTTTTTTCTTCCCTCACCGCCCACACCTATTATAGTTTACATACTAATGTATATTTTCCCTTACTTGTTTATTGCACTTACCAGACAGGGAAAAGTTTTGAACAACCTTGGAGCTGTTGGAGATGCAGCTGTTCAAGCTCTCAGTGTGATTTGTTTTAAAATCCATCCTTCAGGAAAAAATGGTCCCCAGCGGCAGCTTGAAGATATTAGTGTTTCATGTTGAAAGAATAAAGGTTGCGGATTGCTTGGAGATCCGTGGGGCTGCTCAGAAAGCCACTGCTCTAAGCATCGGCAGAGGCTGTTAATGTGAGTTAAGCAGCTGCTCTGCTCCCTGCACCACCACCAGGCAAAAGTGACAGCAGGACCAAAGGAGGCAGCGCCCGTCACCAGGCTGGCAGCAGAGAGCTGGGAAAACGCTTGCAGGGAGAGCAGAATTTCATTTTAGTGCTGAGGGCAGTGATTGCGATCCACTGATGGACTAAGCCAACGGATTTGTGCTCTAGAGAGGCAAATGGGGCTTGGAAGGAGATAAAATCCTCTAAATAAAATGATGGAAAGCCAGCACTGAGCACCCTTTTTTTGCTTTTAGGAGGTATTTGAGTATAAATATCTCTTATAATTCTGCAAAGAACCATGTTAACCTAAAGTTAAGTTTGCAGGAAATTTTGCAGCTGTAGATTTGGGGCTGTAGACCTTTAGATTCTGAAGCAAGATGACCCTAAAGTGGAAAGGCATAAGCTGCATGAGTTAAGTATGTGGAAATCTATTTTCTGGCTGTGCCCGGTATGTTGCAGCACAGATGACAGTCATCATCATTTCCCTCCTGTGAAGTGCCTTCTCCATTTCAGTTCATTTTGAGGTCTCAAGCACAGTAATAAGAGTTATATATGTTTCATTTTGGGCAGACTGATAGAAGAGGAGATAAACAAGGAATTTATTTTCAGGGTGTATTTAAAATTACAGCAGTTTGGTATATAAAAAAAGGCAAAACACTGAAACCATTAAATAAATGAGGTGGTGACTGCTATAATTAAGTCATACTAATCTCTGCCCTATTTCCCTCATAATCATTAGTCTGCTCTTAGCAGCCAGTAAACTCCTAGATTGAAGGCATTACTGCCTAGAAAAAGTAAGATTAGACGCAAACTCTATCCTGATGGCTGGGGCCAGTAGTCTGATGAAAGGCCAGAAGGATCCTGTAATGACTAGAATGCTGTTTCAAGGCTCACTTTTTGCTAGTCATAAGGATTTCTAGCACTTAGAAATAGTTCTTATTTTAGTACTTCACACCTCTTAAAAGCAGGCAACAGTCCATTTGCACAAGGCATAATGTATTCCATTTATCAGCCAGTGCGAAATGCCACCTCCGCATCACTGCCCTGACATACTTAGACATCCTTAGAGTCTCTTCATTTGCAAACACGGGTGTCTTTCAGGTTTTTGCAGCCCCGTGTATGCACTGGGGAAGTTGCTTTTAGGTTGTATTGCCTCCAGCTGTGATGTGCATCACTGGGCAGCACCACACAACTGTTAGGAACAGCATTCTGTTCCCCTGCCCTGATCCTCACCTGCTGGAGACTGGCAGAGCTCTACTCTAGCTGACAGCAGCTGCAGACTGAGCCCAAAGTGGGGTTAGCAGCAATGTACGTACATTCATCTTAAATCTTTGTTCCATCTTTTAGATGCATTTCTCCAGGCTGTCGTGTAAACAGTATCACAGTACTAGCTTTTCTTACAAGGAAAGTGAAGAAGTACTTTTCCTGTTTGGTGGGTTTTGGGGGGATTTTTTTGTTTGTTTTTCCTTCTTATCACTTGTATATGACTATCAACTAGAAGTCTTAAAAAAAAAAAAAGTCTGGTTGGGATAAAGCTTTGAAGCACCTGAAAAAAAAACATTTTATCTACTTAGTAAATTATGAAAAAAATCTCCTGCTATGATCTCCACTTTGTAAATCCTTCACATGTAAGTGGAATTTAATAACTACTAGACCCCTTTATGAACTAGCACCAGGTCCTGTCT